>JAECUM010002720.1:0-120000 GCA_016617855.1 Megalonaias nervosa | reverse complement strand
AGCTGTGTTTTATTTGAAATCTCTTTTTCAGAGGGGTCACTACTGAGTGGGGTCAATTTATTCGTGGTAGTAAAGTTGAATAAAACTGAGTATAGATCTCCTTCCTGAAATCATCCATGTGTTATTGCCCTAACTGTCAGTTGCTATTGCATCATTTTCTGCTTGTAAAGAAAATAGTTTTCTTTTAATTATCTTGGGGGCCTATTAACCAGTGGAGATATTATTATAAAAACAGGACCATCTTTTAAACACAAGTACCAATGTTAAATAAAGTAAATAATATGGATCCAGAGTAACATTATGTAGTTTATCGATGTGATTTTGTCTTTATCATCATTGGCACCGAAACCTCCTCTGAGTTCAGTCAGTTGTGATTGTTTCCAGAAAATGCTTCCTAACCATTGATAAATATAACATATTTTGCGTATAGGTTGTGGCCTAACCATCTGGTGTTGGACATGTCAAGCCCGGGGATTCGTCAATTACGCAAGTCTCTCTTTTTACCGAAATACATAATACAAAGGCAAACTATATGGACTTTACTTTTAAACTTAAAGATTCATGATGTATCCTATTCACTTTGACAACCTACTAAAGAAATACTGATGGATAGATGTAGTTCTTGCTTTGAAAATTGGGGTCTATTCGTTTGCTTGAATCATGGTAGTAGTAGGTGCACACCAGCAGGCAGATCATTCCATAAAAGTTTATCTCTGCTATCGCTATTTTACCATCTTTTAAATTTGCAAGACAATCAACTGATTCACTTGTTATGAGTTTGTCTGAATCTCATCCACCATGCTTGTTGGATATGCCTGCTATAACGACAGCTGAATTAACTTCAACCAGAACTTTCACCGTAGAGTAGTACTTATAGTTGGAATGTTACGTTGTGCATTTTGGGAGGATGCGTCTTTATAAATTGTTCTGCACAATCGATAATTATAAGCACATATTGTAATGCCTAAAAAGCCATTTGTGTCTTCTTTCATGTTCAGGCTTTACTGGCATTTTGCATATCATTTAATGCTCTATTGCCAACAGGGTAATCAAATCAGTGAACCCAGATTAAAACATTGAAAACGTAATCCCAAATCTGGCTGCACAATTTGGTTGGATACTTAGTTTGAGTTTGATATAATTCAAACAATTCCCTTACCCAGGGAATTAGACCTGGATATTCCTTTCTTCGATTCTTGTGACATGGTTACTAAATAAAACAGGTCAAACACCATCCAAATAGTGTGTTTTCTTTGTCAATTACAACGTATTCCAAGTATTTAAAAAGAGCTCCAAGCACACTTCTCCTTAAAATTAAATTTATTTAAAATGGTATGCTGTTTTATTGTTGACCTCTAAATAACTACCTCTAATACCTCTGATTTCTCTACCGTATATGTTGCATATGTAATGCAATATTAATGCATCAACCAAAGCAGGATGTTCCTTCAAGAGGTGGTATAATGCCATGTCTATCTTATTCATGATGTAGTCATGATCAGTTATTGTGTTGTTTGAAAAGAAAATAGAAGCTTTAGATTCATAAGGATGACAGTAAATTTTTAATTAATTAATTAATTTTAATTTTTATTATAAAATAAATCGTTAAATCAGCAAAGTTTACATTTGGTCCATTGTTTGTTAAAACAAATATGAACATAAACAAATATTTGCATACGAAGTAGCTAATAGTTATTTAAAAGAATGTTACGTAGACTTATCACAAAATCATGACCGCAGATATGTGGCATATTTGTGCTTTAAATGCGTATGATAGGTGTTAGCCATTTTATTATTGGCCTTTATAGAAATAATAAAGGTGCATCCGTGATATTCGTCCTTAAAATTGGTGTCGGTGTTTTAAGGAAATGATAACTGCTTCGTTTAGTGTAGCGGCTGGACTTTTACATTATTTTCAACCTTAACTAGTCTTGATATTGTACTTGACCATGCATATCCCACTTTGGTTTTTAGGAATGTTTAACCCCAGAAGGTTATTCTATCTCATCTGTGATGATTTCAGCTGTTAGGACAATATCAACCACTCTACTACATTTATTTTTCTGAGTCGATTGATTTTTACATCAAAACGTGACTGACTGTGCAAAGGTGAGTATCATTCTGAGCTCAAAACGAGGATAAAACGAGAATCCGTTTAAACCACGCCCATTCCACCTCTTGTTTCTTTTGATCTTTAAGAAACAGTCCTATACGGGGCCGTACGGGCCGTATATGTAGTTCACACTTTTGGAGTGAATGATGTTTACTGGCTTTGAATTGTAGTTTTTAAATGCGCCCTTCGCTTATACGATATTCATAAAATAAGTACACAGTTACAACAGTCATATCTATACACAGAAATGTCATACGGTTTATGCTTTATAATTTTCTTTGTCAAGGTCAGCAACTTCAGATAATGCCAACTCATCCACAGATCTCATTGTACCAATTCAACTTCTGTAGTAAATATGGAAACACTATGATAATAAGTGCTCAATAATTTTAAGCTATTTTTCGATATAAAACATAATTCATGAAAGTTTCTGTGTGGGGAAAGGTATATGACAGGCAAAATTTTTATGTAGATTGTTTGAAAGTTGTGTTTGCAATTCTGCACCTTAAGATTCAGGCGTTAATTTCAGTAACGTATGTCTTTAAGTCAAGCATGTACAAGGACTAAATGTAATCCAAATTTAAATTTCTGTTCCAAGTGGGATAAGCTCTCAAAATATTCCTGTACTAAAATTTTATACTTCATTATCAACTAATTATTTTAGGCCTTACCTATTTAAACCTCTTTCATCTGCAACCATTTCTAGGTTGCTTTCCATTCTTCTATTTAACTATTACTTTGATTTCTGCACTATATAAGCCGTTATACTAATGCATGTGAATGCAACATGAAAACTCACTAGAGTTCAAAACGTGAAGATATCTATTGATATAACGCATTTCATGAGAATTTTTTAAAGTAAAACATCTTTTAGGAAAGGTAAGTCAACTGCCGGAATCTAAAGGGGTGGGGCAGGGTGATACGCAGTTACTATGAGCTGTGCTTACTTGAACGATGATGGTAACTTGCTTGAAAAGTAGAGTTTTCTTGTAATAACTATGTACATGGGTGATTAGTATCCACAAATGCCCCTGTCGATGTTCAGAGCATTGCTTCATCCCTCATTTTGGAGGTTATGATTGATACTGATATTGATCCGAATGAAGTTGTTTATTTAGTACAATATGAGCATTATGAGGTAGTTAAATTTTAGTGTATTAATCAGTTTATAGTTAGTAATATTTGTTTGGCTTTCAGGAACTGTCCCTGCACATATTTATAATGCATTTCATTAGAGGTTCAAGACGGAAACTGCATGGTAGACCCCA
This sequence comes from Megalonaias nervosa, assembly GCA_016617855.1. Taxonomy (NCBI): domain Eukaryota; kingdom Metazoa; phylum Mollusca; class Bivalvia; order Unionida; family Unionidae; genus Megalonaias; species Megalonaias nervosa. Next base: position 116,619 of record JAECUM010002720.1, on the reverse strand, counting down.
CTCATATTGTATACTAAGCTGTTTTAAACGGACAGATAACGGAAACGTCAAAGGCAATAAAGGTTAAAGGGATACAGTGTAGTTGCTAAGTGTATCTTTACCTTGAATGGAGAAAAGCTGCCAAATTTATAGGTCTAACAAAACTGCATTCCTTTTATTCTTAGTTTTGGTTGAGATATTGGTTGACAAGTGCGGCTTTCTGGTATACGCTGATATCCCATTCGGATGAACCATTTACAATTTATTATTAATAATTGCTAATTGATCTTTATATTTTTACTTACATGTCCAACAACGGCAAATGCCAATGTGTTTGAGAATATGAGATCTGACTCAAACATTGAATATGGTTCCTACAGGGATCTGGTAGCCTCATAATGTGCTCTATGCACCCGAAATATCCACAATGTGTCATATCCGTCATCACTTTGCTTATGTATTGTAATATATTTTAATGCAGTACTTTCACAGAAAGCGGCATTGTAATATGTAAGTAATAATTGTTAACCAACACTCTCAAAATTTCGTCTAAAATCTTCATCCAGATCACTTGAGTTGTGGTTGAAAAAGTTAGTCATAACAAGTACATGTCACATATACCAAATGCCCATGCATATACGTTCTGGGGTTCCGGCCGAGTCATACCAAAGACTTATAAAAATGGTACTAACAGCTGCCTCACTTGGAACTTGGCATTAAGAGGTTAGTGTTAGGACTGGTAGACCTGGTGTCAGGATAATGTGCTTGGGTGGGACATGATGCTACATGTCTGCGACATGACGCCCAAGTGCTAGACATCACTATAAACTGTCGCACTGCAGACATTGTAGCGATATGACTGAAAATTTGTTAAAGCTAAGTCACAAATCCGAATGACACACACACACATACACGTTCTGGGGATCATGATTTCACATTTAGCTGCTGATCTAGGCTGCAATTGTACCTATAGTTGATTTATGAGGCACATAATCGAATGCATATACTTAAAATGTCCACAAATATCATTTCTATCATTAATAATCTTCCTCATGATAATATATTTTGACTCATTACAATGTTGCTTATCTTCCCTCTGTTCCATCTTGGCACAATCGCATCGCTGATCAAACCTCAGAATCAATAGTGTCATAAACGTCATAATAGTGTATCTTATTACTTATGTATAGCCAGTAAGTTTCTGAACATATGCTAATAACGTATCAAACCTCAGATATTCATAAGATGAATAGTGAATATAATATATGCCAATGCTACACATTTCAGTGTTACTTGCAGCGCTTAATGTTTTCTACCAGTGACTGCACCTTAATATCATACCGAAATCTCCATATCTAACATATTTTTACTTCATTTACCATTATCGTATTGATCTTTAGTGTTAAATTAAACATGCTACATGTGTTTAGCCCTGGCCTGGTATTTTGACAGGTGGAAGACTTGGATTAGCTTAGGAGGTGGGATGCAGTCAGGTGGTGATACCAAGTTCTTATCTAGACATGTCCAGGAACCTCAGAGACAAATCATACCATTATTTAATAACACAGAGCCTTCCTGAACCTCTTTTTCCCTTTACAATATCGCTTATTGTGGTTATTGAGATTGGAAAGCAATGAATTTCTGCTACCAGAGTAGTATAGCATTCGAAATTTTCTCTGATCACTCCAACTCAGTTGTAGATAATCTGACATTTACACTGGGGTGTTTGAGTCAGTTTCAAATGCCCATCGAACAGTTGGAATTCGCCACCACCATGAGGTGTCGGCATAAGGAAAAGAATTTAGCATCAATCCATACTTATATGAAATTAATACGAACATTTTTCTTCTCTGAAACTGCACAATATTCTTTAATAAACTTTTGTCTGTCCGTCAGCCTGTCTGTCTGTTTGTCTCACTCTCATTCGCGACGTAACGCTCTGCCAGGACCATCTGGGCAAGTTGATTCCCGTACATTTGATATCTCAATATATATCAGCCCTTTAATTATCATTCATTGCATCCGTATTTGTTTAAGAGTCTCATCTAAGCTTTGATGAGACACTAGCGTGTTCTTTCTTCTGACATGTCCCTAGCCTTGGTATGATACATTTCTGATATCTTCCTGGACTTATATTTTCACAATTTGTTTTCAGATAATGTTGTTTGTATGGTTTCTTATTTATCCCAGTTCATTAGTTTACACCTCCCGTTTGTTCTATTGGTCTACTTGATGACCATGGTGAACGAGGACAGATATAAATAACGGTTCCAATCCACCCTATCGATAGAGCAACTAATCAGAATAGAGATCAATACAGTGTCTTAGGATGAGGAATCACGCCGTTTTGTTGCTTTTTTTTTTGTCCTTGTTTGCCGTCACTTTGTCCAGAGGTATTTATTTATTAACTACTTCCTGTGTCCTTTTTGATGTTCTAAACGTATGTTTTCATTTTAGCAGCATATCTCGTTTTAGTACATTCTCAGTCGTTGTAAAAAGTAAACCTTCACTGACGAAATGTACCTACACACACACACACACACACACACACACACACACACACAGAGGTATCTATCTATCTATCTATCTATATATCTATATCTATATATATATATATATATATATATATATATACGATGCAAAACTTTTCACTCCCGAGAGAAATTGTTAAATCGCTCGGTAACAGTACAAAAGCTATGTTTACAAGCAACTTCAATGAGTAAATAATAATTCAATGCTTAAACGACAACGAAAACAGAACATTTCCTTTTCGATCGTTTCGCTTGCATACAGAAACAAAAGACACTTAAATATGTTTGTGTCATCTTCATCTAGACTTAGACCTATAATTCCTTAGTACAGTTTGGAACTAATGGCATGCATATGCTTTGCATTATTTTCGTCTTCAAATGCAAATGGCATCTAATTATTTTCTCTTTATCACATTCCACACATCTTATTAGGCTATAGCGGTATTTTCATTTGTTATATATTGGTGTATAATCTGTCCTATGTTGTAATCCATGTAATTTATAATATGCGCTATATAGTTTTAATAGTTTCAATATGGATTTCTCTAAATGTTGATCCTCGAGAATATACCAAATTTTTCAAAAATATGTAACGTCTCTGCTCGTTGTGTACATCGCGACTCTAATGTCGGCTTAGCATACCCAGAAATGCAGCATATTTCCAGAGTTTGTCTGGGACAATAAAGTCCGCCAGAAATGTATACACATATAAGCTACATTGTGCTAACAGAAGGAGTTCATATGTGTTTCATTGCTTCGACCGCTAGGATGTGACTTCAGTCTCTGCGCATGTGTAAATTGATAAATGTTACAAAGATGGTAAACGTGATTCATGGAAAAACAATGCATTGTAGTGGCTTTTTGGTCAGCAAATCCATGAGCTTTTTTGCAATGGACAAGTGTTATTTCGGACACTCACTCTTGATGTTCAGTACCACTTTTCAATGTGTAAAGATGATTCATCCATAACTATAGCCCATTCCATACCGAATTTAACCGAGTTGCTCCGTAATTATCCAAACAACCTCCCGAGTCACTTTATACTCCAGCCAATCAAACGCTGGTGGGCACATGTACATAACAAAATGGTGTACGTTGTTGTTTACAAAAATTAAAAAAAATGTCATACTGTCTAAGTTATGTACGCCTCTGCTCCAAATGGAGCTTTAATTCACTGTTCAGATATGTTTGGCGGCAATTCATCTGAGAAGGAAATTTTCGGACAAAGGGATGTAGTACACAAACTACAACGTGGCGATAGTCTTGTGGTTGGTAAAGGTTTCTTGATGAAAGATTTAATTCAAGGAAAAGGAATAACTCTTTATCGACCACCATTTCTCTCTGAAAAGAGCAAATAGTTTGACTCTCATGACCGCGATTCAGGGAAACTTATAGCTAGATAAAGAATAACTGTTGAAAATTATAATGCTCACCTGGCTACATTTGCATTTCTGAAGCAAAAAAAAAAAAAAAAAAGATCCCAATACTGTACATGCCTCTCATGAATGAAATCAGTTACATCAGTGGCTTTTTAGCAAATTTAGGACCTTTAATCAGATCAAACAGAGTTTTTGAGGGGGAAAAGTCTACCTGAAGAAATTGATGATTGATATAAACCCTGATAAGCCTGCATTTAACCAGGCTGATCCGGTTTACACTAGTCGCATAAATCATTTTATTCGTGCTCCGGTGGAAATATAGTATTGTTAAAGTGACCCATTTTATGTTTCGTCTGTGTTTTTAAAGAAAACAATAAAGCTGCATTTCAAAATAAACAAATTTTTTATTCTATTTCTTTTAATTAGTATACTTCACTTGAAGAACTAGCATACTTAAAATTAATGTTATCATACATGTATGTGATTATGTGCATTCAAACATGCCTTAAGCAAACACTTGTTCAAATGAGAGGGGATTGGTATGATAGAAATGTTATTTTAGCCCTTAGCCTGCTATACTTTTATAGTGAACTGCTTTTTCTTTAAATTTGTATCATTCCATTTATGCTATAAAAGGGTGCTTTGGAGAGCAGACAACAGTAAATCATGATGAGCCTGTGAGTTACTCACATGCTGATCAAGGTTACAATTGTCGAATAAATTACTGTAGCCACAGTCTACTGATGATCAGCTAACATCAAGTAAACCCAGACTAGTGAACAAAGTAAACCCCGATTAGGTAACAATGGTTGCATAAATCATTGTAGTCATGCTCGGCAAGCTGAGGGTTACTTACGAAGTTTAAAACTTGGGCATGTTTGACTTGCTAAAAGGTTATATATATATATATATATATATATATATATATATATATATATATATATATATATATATATATATATATATATATATTCACTGTTTTTAATGGGTATCCAGGTTATCCTCAATTGTCTTAAAGTAAACTAATCAGACAACCTGCTTTGTAGAAGAGTATTTTCTTGAATAAGTAGTTGTTCATCCTGGGTGATTTTTAATCAATTCTTTAACTCTGTTTTTTTGGTGATACTATCTGAATGAGGAAAATCTGATATTTCTTTTTACTTTTTCCACATAATCATATAATGGATTTACAGAAACCAGTGTTTCAATTGGATCATGCTGACTTGCAACTGTATTTATTAAGAGCTGTTTACTGTGGTTGGATTCTTTACTCCATTGCTCTAATTCACAGAGGAATGATTCTGCAAAAGCTCTCTCTGTGTCACAGACTTTATTAACCTTATAAGCCTCCGGTTGTTCTCCTTTTAATGGTCAGTTCTGTTTTCTTTTTTTTTCTGTGCTGTTTTCTTGTAAAGTCTCTATCATAGATTGGAGCTGCTGGAACTTTAACTTGTTTTGGCTTATTCCAGGCCTCAAGTTTATCTAAAAAAGAAAAGGAAAATTTTAGGTAACAGGCTAAAGAAAATGAAACGTCTTTCTGCTACCATTGATGTTATTGTTATATGATGTCTTTGTTCATTAGAGTACCAATATTTATAGTGCTATGTCTCAACTTGAAGATACACATACCAGTACATGATGGAATGTCTTCAGGAAGCACAAACACCTTGACAAAATCTTCCAGTGCATAATACAGTGTAGCGGTATGTTTGCACGTACAGTTAGGACCAGACCCAGCTGGACATGAGCAGCTAGCATGTATGATGTCACCCACTGAGTTCAGCATTAGAATCACTCTGTAGAATTGCTGTTTCATGTGTGTGCTAGAACCTCAGCAGAAACAATGGCCTTTTTTGCAGTTTCATCTTGCTTCACTCCGATTTGCTGTAACAAAAGAACACACATTTAAATGTTTTTGTGGATGACAATAAACATACAATCATATTCATTACGAAGGACAAAACTAAAATTTTCATGTTTCAGGTTATTTCCCCCACATAAAAAATATTTTGTTATTGGGTAAGCTCCCTCCTACAAAACAATTTAAAACACAATAAATGTGATAGTTTCGAGGTTAAGCACAAACCAATATTTAGATGCAATACATTGCCATCATTTGTATATATGTATTTACAATGTAAATAATGGGGGGGGCAACTTGAAACAAGCTTATATTCTAATTTCCTAGACATATCCATTATAAAAAGAAATGTATTTAAATCCAATTAACTATACATGCTGCACATAAAATGTGTTACCTGTATTAGTATTGCGACTTGAGAAATAGTGTTGTACTTGTCCGTGAACGTCATAAAGATCGAATACCGGTGACGCCGATAGTCGGCTTTTTCCAAATCCAGCAAGTGGAGCTAATTAAATGATTGAAATTTACATGTAAATTATCCACAGACATTCAAAAACAAATGTGACAAACTCATATTAAACGCATTTTATTTTAGTGACGTTTCGGATGCATAGAAATAGTTCAAACAACTTGCTCTTTGATTGTCAGGATTAAATTTGTTTACTTCGACACCGTTTCCTTACTTACATGTACATGTCCAGATGCAAACAGCTCAAAGTTACTCTCTGCTATGGCTTTGAGATCCGCCCTGGTTTCCAGAAAATTAGACAGGATGGTTCCAATATTAACTTTCGTCAATATCTGCGGCAGCACCAGCCTTGAATAAGCATTTTTCAACTCTATTAACGATGTTGAAGTAGTTGGAAAAGTTGATAATGATGATGCAGCGTCAGCCATATTTTGCCCACCAGCTATCGAGTGGTTATTGAGGTCAGCTGACCACCCGCCACGTGATCAAAATTACGAGCAAATTACAAAGTCCGCCGAAGTCTGCATGAAATGGTCTATTTGCTTTACGATGCCGTGTGATCTTAATCCTTTGGGCCGATGACATTATTGTTCACTCTGCCTTGTTGTGGAATGGGTCCAACATTCGTGGATTCCAGCACGGATGGATGTGAGCTATTGTTGTTGTTGTTGTGGGGCTTAACGCCATTTTTCAGCACACGATAGGCTATACATGGCGGCCAGTATTAATGGTGGAGGAAGAAACCGGGAAATCCCCGGAAAGAACCACCGACCCACGAGAAGCTACTGGCAAGCTTTCTCACATATCCACATTCGCCGAATCCTAGACTCGAACCCACGCAGACAGAGGTGAGATGGCATTGATCCGTAACGGAGAGCGCTTTAGACCACTCGGCCACTCGGGGCCCCTGAGCTATTGTAAATTGGTGTTTAGATGCTGACCGTACTACACAAACGTATTCTAGGACATGGATGTTTACCAAGGGTCCGTTACCTATTTCAAATGAAAATTGTCAAGCTTTAAACATATCATATAAACGATGTAAAGTATGATGACCTTCACATGCCCAGGAAAACAGAAGTATAAAAAAAAAAAAAAATAAAATTGTTCTCGGTATATGTTATGTTCCTTATTTATTTTGTTCTTTGACTATTTATGTATCGATTTGTTTACTTATTTGCTTTTTTTCCAGACCTTCACAAAAGGTATGGGAATCTCGAAGGTGAAGGGGCTTTTCTAGATGCATTCGCACGAGCCGTAAAAGAGGAAAAATTAGACAGCAACGAGTAAGTATACAATACAATATCGCCTTATGACATATATAATGTTCAGACAGACAGACAAACAGACAGACGGAGCCACCACTGGCAAGTATACTCAATATTTACACATGAGAGAAGTAAATTATATCAAACTGACAGAGCAACATAATTTTAGGGCATTTGTTTATACCGTCCGAACACTACTCTTCTTATTCTTAAGGATGAAATTTCTTTATGAAGAGTGTTCATCATTGCAGCCTTGCAGTGTTATGAGAGTCTACATGTGCTTGTATTCTGGCTAGAGTCTCCGTTTATATGATTATATGATTATCTGATGGAGAATCTATGCTTTTTTTTCGTATATACAACAAATCTATTTATGTTGTTTGTTAAGTTTTCAATGCGACATAAATCTGCTTCTGCAATTGGTTTGTCTTTAATAACCAGCGTTTTGTAATAATCCTCTGCTGCTTTCTTACTATTCTTTCTTTTAAAAAAATATATATAAATCTGCAGATTCCTCCAACACAAGTTAAGATGTTTACTTAATAATAAGTCCACTAGCCGACTCAGTCAAGCCCTAAATCTTTGCTGAAATATCCTCTAACTGGTTTCATTTCTTTCTCTCGCTTGCAGTCTGGTTCAGGAGACCAGAAGAAACTTGATGAAGAGATGGTGGATTAATGTTCCACTTCCAGGAGTAGCTCGGTTTCCTGTTTTTGCTGGAATTTGCACAAAGTAAACACATCTGGACGAAAAACAATCGCATGTCTGGTTTATGGTCTCATGATCGGGTACTTTTTGACGTATATACTTATATAACCTTTTGTATAAGGTGTCGTGATGAAAATCGCGTGACACTGATCTGTTGATGCTGTATGTATATAAGTAGCACCATATTTCATATATAGTAAATGCTTTCCAAAGGAGGGTAATCACAGCTGGACTAAAACGTACTATTCACCTATATGCCGGTTCATAACATCAATGAGCGATGTGCTCATTTTTAATATTCATTTTGTAGAAAGATGTTATATAATTTTATATTTTGTATTATCCCTGAATAAGGGCTTAAAACAAGCAAAATGTGACGGAAACAAAATGGCATTGAAACAACATCCACAAATTGTCTACTTCGATATTTATCCACACAGTTTGAAAATATACAGTTTTGTGTATGCAATATATATATATATATATATATATATATATATATATATATATATATATATATATATATATATATATGAATATGATCTAATATTGCTAGAAAAAGTGCAAATGTTACGTTATTTTAATTGATATGAAGAATCTGTTAGGCACTTGTAATGAGAGCATATCTCGCTCTAAAACAGATCAGATGAGAGTGACTTCAACCAGGCATTACTTTGTTATTAACCAAAACCATGCACCTTTTGTGTTGTTCGCTGCACATTATAATGATCTAAGTCAAGATCCTTTCATGTAAATAACACGAAAAGTTATTGATTTGGTACACTCATTTACATCAGAACAAATAATATTTCATTATTCCGATACAGAAAGGATCGTTTTTAGTCATTCATAATATTCATTCTTTAAATTCCTATGTTACCCTCTTTCGATGTTGTCAATAAGCACTTGCAAAGTATATGTGAATTTGTGTTATTCATTCTAGCAGTCTTCTCTAAATGAACTGGTATAGAATGTGCTACATGGTTATCCTTTGTACAGTTTTTAACGATGTTTGCTTTCTGAGGTAATGTGGAGGTTTTTTCACAGTATACATTATTGCAACAAAATGCCAACTCTATCTAATGAATATGAATAAGATGATAAGGTGGGGGAGCATATAATATTAATAATAATAATAATAATAATAAGAAGAAGAAGAAGAAGAAGATGAAGAAGAAGAAGAAAGTGGAAAATGTTTATAAAATAATGTATTCCATGACTCATGTGTTTTGTCTAACCTCTCCATTTGCACCTTGGAACAAGGATAGACCCAAGGCCATAACAACTGCATATACATTGCCTACTGGGTTGGATAGAGGTCAGAAGATTTTCTGAGCTAAGACCCGAAGTGTCGTTCACCCGTCCTAGCACCACTATATGTACTCTGCCACCAATAAATAGATGAAAATGTTTTAAAACGTTTGGTACTTCTACTGAAATAAACATGTGGCTGAACACACACACACACACACACACACACACACATGTATATATATAGAGAGGCAGACAGACATACAGACAGACAGACAAACATAGACAGACAACGCGACAGACATACAAACGGACAGAGTGAGACAGATATATATATATATATATATATATATATATATATATATATGTGTGTGTGTGTGTGTGTGTGTGTGTGTGTGTGTGTGTGTGTGTAAATAGTGAATCCCCTCAAATATCAACAACTGATGTACCAAAATCCACTCAAGATCCAAAACCAGATTTGGTCCTAAAATTGTAATAATTATAGTCATTGTTAATTTAGAATAAAATGTCTACATACAACGGACAATCTGGCTTCAATTTGAGAAATGTCTTTCGGCCGCTCCGATGGAATAGTGCTTAGAGCGTCCACCTCCGATGCGGGAGGCTGCGGGTTCAAAATCCGGTCGATTGACCAAAGACTTATAAAAATGGTGCTAACAACTGCCTTGCTAGGCGCTCTGCATTAAGAGTTCAGTATTAGGACTGGTCAGGCTGGTATCAGGATAACGTGACTGGGTGGGACATCATGCTACATGTCTGTGGCATGATGCCCCGGTGCTAGAAATCACTACAAACTACCACACTGCAGACATTGTAGCAATATGAATGAAAAATTGTTAAAGCTCTGTTCAAAATCCAAATCACACACACACACACACACACACACACACACACACACAGACAAATGTATATCATCTGCTAATTTTCATAACACGTTGATAGTTGTGCTCCATAAATAACATATAGTCTTTCGTTTAGTAGAACACATACCTGACACACCATAGGCCAGATAAATTAAAATTAGCAAACAGTCTAGTATACTTATCGGTGAGTTTATGACTCAGAAATACTCGACGTGCACGTAATGTAGAAACAGCATTCGACATGCGCACATACACAAATTACGTCCGAAAATAGCCTAATCGGAACGTTTTGCTCCTTAAAGAAGGGCTATTGTTAAAAGTGAATTGTAAATATGTAAATGCTTCTGGATAAGCCAATAAAGATTGTTTTTTTTTATCTGCTTATTCACTCATCGTGATACTCATTGTTATTAATACTAATAGGCTTTACACATGATCATTGTAAATTGTTTGGGATTCGTTTTTCTTTTTAAAATCAATGGTTAGGTTTGAATAATCCCTAACACACACAAGAACCGAATTCACTGTCTGTCTCTCTCTCAAATTATGAAAATTATTACTTAAGCCCAGAAAAACCAAGGGCAGGTAGATTTTATCTACTATCCAAAATCCACAAACAAGGAAACCCTGGCAGACCTACAATCTCCGGTAACGGGCATCCCACAGAAAGGATATCAGAATATTTGGATCATTTTATGAGACCACATGTCCACAAATTACCATCATATCTTCAGGACACGACAGATTATCTCATAAAAAGCAAAGCAAGCGAACCATTACTGCCAGATACATTACTTGTTTCCTTGGACTTTACATCTCTGCATACTAACATACCGCACAACGAAGGGATACAGGCCTGTAGAGAAGTATGGGAAACAAGAACTGTAGACAATCCACCCACACACTTCCTAGTACAACTCCTGGAGCTTGTCCTAAAACTCAATAACTTTGAATTTAATAAAGAAAACTACCTCCAAATCAATGGAACCGCAATGGGTACAAAAATGGCCCCTTCGTATGCTAATATTTTTATGGGAAAACTGGAGGGTCAACTTTTAGGATCGGTTGAACTTGCACCATACCAGTGGGTACGCTTTATAGATGATATAGAAATGAAGTAGCAACAAGGAATAGAAAGTCTGGACGATTTTATATCCAAGGCAAACAAACTTCCATCCTTCAATAAAATTCACGGCAGAAATCTCCAACTCAAACCACGTTTTCCTAGACACAACAACCAGACTGGTAGAAAACAAACTCCATACAGACATTTACTCGAAACCAACCGACAAACACCGGTATCTCCTCCCCACCAGCTGTCATCCAAAACACTACATTAGGAATATTCCATATAGCCAGGCACTAAGGATACGCAAAATTTGCTCCGACGATGAAATATTCCTAAAAAGGTCTGAGGAGCTATCTAAACATTTAATTTGCCGGGGCTACGACAAAGACCTGATTGCGGAGGCAACCGAAAGGGCTAAACAAACAAACCGCGATGACCTCCTAAAATATGGAGAGAAGAAAAAGGCTGATAGGATACCATTTATCCTGACCTACCATCCAGACAACCCCAAAGTAGGTAAAATCATCGCGAAACACTGGCCCATCGTGGAATCGTCGGACGCACTAAAGTTAATCCTTCCGAACAAACCTGTAGTAGCCTAACGGAGAACATAAAACCTCAAGGACATCCTAGTCAGAGCGAAGCTGAAGCCAATCACTAGTCAAGACCACCCTAGTCAATCTGGCGCCTGTGACGATAAAAGATGCAAAACCTGTCAACATATGATAGAGACCAGGACATTTTCTAGCACAGTGACTAGATAAAAACTAAACATACATGGTCCAAACAAAACGTGCAAAACTGAGAATGTAATTTATCTCATCACATGTAAGATCTGTAGCCCTCAGTATGTCGGAGAAACTGAAAAGCTAAACAAAAGGATCAACCTTCATAGATCTGATTGGATGACAAAGAAGTTGTACAGAAGCCTGGTCGCAGAACACTTCATCTACCCTGGCCACACTTTCAGTGATATAACACTTATTGCAATTGCTAACAACCCCAACTGGAGTTCCGAAACCAGGAAAGAAAAGGAATCTTACTGGATACGCCGCCTTAGAACATTGAAACCACGCGGTTTAAACCAAGAAGACTAGAGAAAGACAGCCATGCACAAATAAAACTATCTTTTGCAGCCGACACATTTTCCTTTAGAAAAATTCTCTAAATTTGCTTAATAGCCTACAATTACGACTATAACAATGAAATATCTGGGATGTAATTTGTGCTGACATAAATGTACACAAAATAACAGATGGCGTTATGGCTTATCGATTTCTACGTTAATACAAATATTTCCCAGTATCCGCAGCAAGTTGATATAAACTAGTTGAAACATAATACATTTAAAGATGTAATTCCTGTAGAAACAGCAATGTAAAATTTTGGAAACACTACGGTTTTTCTGTTTTATTTGTTTGTCTTGTCTATGTTTTGTATATGCCTTTGAAAAAGACTCATTAAGAGTCGAAATCGCTCAGGCTAATTAGATACTAGTTTTGCACTGTTCGTTGTCAGTTTATTGCATATATATATATATATATATATATATATATATATATATATATATATATATATATATATATATATATATATATATATATTTGAACATGGAGAGTACCATGAGACATACATGCAATAATGCTTTGGCAAAAGTAATGCTGAATTTAATTTTCTGGTGTTAGAAATAGTATGCATCGATAAGGGCAGATATGCGGAGGTGTGATCACTATACATGTGTCACTAAAATGGATATGATCAAAAAGTTTATAAAATATTATCTAAAATATCTAACATTATAAAGAGTGGCACACATGCGCTTTCATTTTGTCAACAAAATGTAGCACATATTTTCAGCAAAAGAATACAAATTATCGGCGTAAACCAAGGTTATGTATTTGAAAAAAAAACAACAAAATATTGTACATGGTATACTACCCTAACAATTTAAGCTGCTTTGAAACTATACAAAACCATTCATTGTGTCAAGTTTTCAAAGTAACGAGACATGTCTTCATAACAATGCAAATATATATGCTATCAGAAACAAATTTACGATTTAATTTGTTGCGTATATTTAATTTAATTGTTTGTTTGTTGGCTATAATTTTTTTTATTATTTCATTACATGCTTTCGTAATGAAACATTGTCTGCTGGACTTGACTTTATCCAAAATTGAGTTCATTTCTGCTTGATCTGATTGACATTCCTTTTATTTTATTTTATGTCAACAACTAATACATAGCTAAATTATTCTCTATGTGCATGAGCTTAATATCAGGATTATTATTCAGGTAAACAATAAGGATTAAATAGGTTTATTGTGGTCGGATTTTGGAATTTCCTAAGCGAATTTTACTGGTCATTGTGTTGTAAGTAAACAAGGCTCATTAGATCATTCTTGAAGGTTATTTTCCATTAGGTAATGGTTTGGTTAGAAAATGCTAATTGTGGCCTTATGTCAAGTAGAGATTTATATAATCTTATGATTGTGATGACTTGGTCATTCGTGCTTTAACATCTAGCACCTTCAAGTTGTATTATGTTGTGACCAGTTTGGGCTGAATTTTATTTTCTTCAAATTATTGAATTCAAGTGGTTATTTGCTCTGGAAATACAAACGTGCTCTGATAAAATTCTTGGATAGAGACATTCACTGGAATATATACTGAATTCAAGCCTGGAATTATATTAAAGCCCAGTTCGATAACATTATTTACCTCCCTTAAAGAGTAACTGCAGAGTTATCATTCTTGCAATGAGCGTACATTAGTCACTTCCGGGGAGGATTGTTACAATGGATTTAAACAAAGGAAGAAGCGATCCATCAAATTTAAACGTTAGCAATGCTAGAGTCCTAGTCCTGAGGCGATTTTTAAGAGACCTAGTTACACCTGTATCAGGTACTAAGAATGAACTAATTGAGCGAGTGAAAGGTGCACAAGAAATAGGAAAAACACCGTTGCAAGTGTTTAGGAATCGCGACGAAAATTTCGCAGAAGAACGTAAGCTTGAACGGCTGGTGTCGCCGTTAGGAGAAAAACTTCCAGATTTGTCGGAGCTCAAGTCCGGGTGGTCAGATGACATAACATCAACTCCATGTGTTACAAACAGTGACCTATACAACTACCTTGTTCTAAATAATAGCAGGACGTTTGGCAATAAGCCACTTGGTGGAAAAGGCAGTTACAATCTAAAGTGTTTTATGCTGACAGACATTTACATTCAGTGAAATTCCACGAAATAGAAAGGACGTTGTCTCACTGTTATGTGAAAGCTCTTGTGATGCCATCAATTCCACCTCAGAAAGAGAATAAAAAGGACTATGTTGTGTGGACGTGTCTGTCCAAAATAACTGGTCAAGTTCATGCAGCTGGTTGTGATTGTGAGGCAGGGTAGTCTTTTCTGGTAAAATGTGTACACATTTTTCATTTATATCTATTCATAGATATTTCTTAGACTTTATTTTGTCAATCTGTGGCATGCCTGTTCTAATTTACAATTTTAATAGATGATGTACAACTATATTTAAATGGTTATTGATTGATTTTAGTGTAGAATGCCATTTGTAAACAACTTTTCATGATAGCCAATCGAGTTTCGAAATCAATTATTTCCCTTTATTTCATTTGTCACAGCTTGTATGGTGTACTGCATTATATATATATATATATATATATATATATATATATATATATATACCCATGTAGGTGTAATGTTTTATAAATAAAACAAAATTTATTACAAATAGAAACATGTGTCTGAGTGAAGGTTTTAATGGAACAATTACCAAGTGCTATGAACATGGAGGACATTACTATCTTTGTTCATTTTATTTTGTTGGATTGCAAAATCTGTGAGTGTGTCATGCAAGTGTTACTCTGTTTCCTTTATTCATTATCTGTTATTTTTTTGTGTGTGCATTGTATTAAAAACTATTAACAACAAGGACCTTTTGTGAGATGTGGTTACTATCAAGTTGCATCAACAGTACTACTTCAATACATTTTTTGAGTCAATTTAAAGAGGCATATTCATAATACTACATTTTACATACAAATTAAATCATAGTTATATGAATATATTTTCTAATTTTTCATGCTTATTACCACAATTACCTGACATAAAGTTCATACCGGTATTGATACTTTTAATGTAAGCATCTATTTATATGAAATTTATACAATCTGAAAATGTTAGCCTTGATTTGGAGTTTTGTGCTCAGGAGATTATAATTATTACTCATGGTTGCGGCTGAGAAAGCATGCAACTCGTATTGCTTCCCCCCCCCCCCTTTAAATAGGGATGTATGCCATGTGTTCCTGTGTGTCCGTCTATCCGTAGAGCACATACAAGAAATGGCAATCTATTCAATAAGTAATTATCCTAGTAAAATGCTTGCCACGCCATCATGGTGTGAAAAAATAAATTTTTAACAATTTATATCCTTTAATTCACATAAACAACAGTAAAATATTACAAATATTTAATTAAATACTTAAATGGATACAGTTAAATTACATCTAAATCACGTGTAATCTATTTGTTGTCATCTTTGGTATTTTATCATTTAAACAGGTATTATATCATTAATCATCCAGTATCAGCGGTGGTTGTAGATTGGACAACTCAACACATAACTTCCATATCTTACTTAGTTGTCCAGACATTGTTATTGGTATAGTACCCTGCAAAATTCTGAAGTGTTTTACTCGTTCAATTGCCATTTCAACATAAATTCTAAGGTTGGCTATTCGCCGAGTCTCTTCCACTTCCCTACGTGTAAATCATTTGTGTTTAAAAGGTGGTATTATCAACTGGAGTCCTCTTGGTGTTGTCATGTCGGCAATTACAAATCCTTTGTCTGTCATAATGGCATCTCCACGTTCACAGAGGTCTAGAATTCCACATGATCGTGTAATTTGCTTGTCAGTGATGCTTCCAACACAAAGCTCAGATACAAAAGTTATTATTCCAGATGGGCTTATTCCGAGCAATGCTTTGTATGTCATGTGAGATTTGTAGTGTGAGTACTGTTACGTATATGTAATTTAATTACTTGTGTGTTAGTTTTAAATTCATTTTATTTTAATTTTGTTTCATTACATTTTATTGTAATGATAATATTCACTGGATTTGAATCACTTTTTCGGAAAATTCACTTCTCTGTTTTGACCTGAATAGAACCTAAAGGTATTACATTATCAATATTTTTAGCTCACCTTGGTTGAGACATTTTGTAAACACTAAGCGAACATGATTGGTTATTACCAAGGTCATGTTCGGCACACGTGTTAGCTAAATTGTAAACAACCTTTCTTTTTTATTTATTTCCAGTGTGGGAATCTGATTCTTAGAAGGGCTATTCTAGCGTACGTGCAAATTGGCATTTTTTTTTTTACTGCGCTATTCAAATTAGTGATCACGTAGCCCCATCACGTGAGTCACCATGTGATCTAAAATTTTGGGTTAAAACAGCCATTTTCTAGTAGATTTATTGAGTCGTATTTTTACACCGTTAGAGCTCAAGGTGTTTTTTTATTGTTGATGCCAGTTTGTTTTGAAGTTCGTCTATATTTTAGGATTTAATAATTTATATTCACTGGAAAACAACACAAGTGCTTTTCTTTATAAAAATTCTGGGACAAAGACATTTAGTGGAAATTTACTCTGGAATTATAAACAGAACATTATAAATTGTGATTCAACGAGGAACTGTTGCCATCAGTACAACAACCTCATCTGACGTCATCGCCTTCCATATTGGAACTTCATCGAGATTCGAACCTGGATTCAATTAGAACTGTTTAGTGATAGGACCTCTAGGATTAATTTTTGGATTATATTCACAAACCGTAAGTCCTATTTCATATTTTTACCTTGTTTTCTAGGGAAATAAATTATTGTGTTAAAACTTACAAAGCTTGTTGGCTTCACTCTTTTTTTTGTTACTTTTGTACGAGCCTACACGTAACAGTACATTAATGATCTGTTGATCAAAGACTGAGGATTTTTTGCATAAAGTTCAGTGCAGTCAATGATTACACGGGTTTGGGGATATGTTGTTCTAAATTTATTAGGCATTGTTCTTTCAACCACTGACTTGGTTGGCCAGGTTAATAGAACTGACAACTTTACATGTAGGTAATCTATCCATTTATTTATGATAAATGAGCATGTTGACTTAGAGATGTGAAATCTGGCAGCGATATCTCCAACAAGAAGTCCCAGACGTAACCCCATCAAGACTAAAAGAAATTAATGAATGACTCGAAGTTGTCGTGGACGTCCTTTTTTCTGTCCAGAACCTGTTCTTGCTGCTTGAGATTCTGCATCATCCATTTCATCAAACAGTGCATGAAATGTACCAGCATTAGGCATTCCAGTATAAAACATTACAGCTGAATCTTTGTCAGCAATGTCCTCAGAAGCAATATCTGGCTCTTTACATTGAATTCCAATATCAAGATTCTTGACCATATTTGAGTGCTGATCAATAAGATCAGTCTGAGTTAATGTTGACACAGTTTTCACTCTTGTTTGTGCTGCTGTGTCTCTTTTAATAACTTCCCTGATTGTATTTCCTTCATTAACTAACTCTATTGTTTGCTCACATTTGTTCAACAATTTGAACAACTGGTCATAATTATATTCTCCACAATAGTCACGAAAATGCAAAGACACATAGGGTAGACTCATGTCTAACTTTAAAGTCCTTGACTCAGTCTTATCACTCTCATCAATCTCCATTTCGATTTCATTTGGCTGTGCAATATCATCCTTCAAAATAATACTTTCAGCTTTTGTAGGGAAGTACAGCTCAGTATGATCTGGCTTGTCTGTTGACTCTGACATCTGTAAAAAGAATAAGAAAATACTTGCTAACAAATTTTATTGAAGAAATACCTATTATGCCAAATAATTGCAATTTCACGGCTTGACAATCCAATTGAAAAATCCTAGCTTTCAGCTTGATTCATCAGTCATTTCACCCACCTTCCAAATTCTTGTCCAAATATGGAGTAATATAAAATATGTAGCTACATTAAAATGAACTTATTCCTACAAAATGACATTTTAACATTAATCAGATTGCCGTTAGCGTTTTTTTTTGACTCGAGTACATTTCATTTTAGGCACTTTTTGATCTTTAATCAAGAATCAGCCTAATTTTGGACATCAGTATATAAATATAAGCACATATAGAAAAAACAGAAAATTTATCAAACGTATAGATAATGTCCCAAATCATTTTTTCTTTGAGTGAATCGGGAAGACGGAAGGGACATTGTGTTGAAAAGTCATCCTTCCATTCACGAAATGTGTTGAACAAAGGCGGGTATTGGCGTTGAAATGGAAGTCTTTCATCATTGTTTTTACAAGTCTTATCCATGTTACATCTGAAGGAAATTTGTGTAGAACAATGGATTGCCCATCAACTATTTTTCCGCGGAAATTTGAACACACGGAGCAGTAATGCCTCTTTTACTCGCTTGATCTTAGTACGCTAGCCATTGTTGGAAATTGCTTACCGGAAGTGGCGGTTTATACTTTTCTTATCGTCGGCAATGGAGAGCACGTCAAGGGACGCAATTTCAAGATGCACTTACCGAACTGGGCTATTGTGATTCAACAAAGGACTGTTGACACATCAGCACTCCATAAGCTATAACAGGCACGTCATCGCCTTCAGTTTTGGATTTCTTCGGGACTTTTACTGAATTTTAAATTACTAGGTCTTGTGTCTGATCTAATTCGTGTATTAATTTTGGAATTTAATTCGCCATACCGTAAGTACTTTGTTCTCATTTACACTTTGTATTCGAGGAAATAAATTATTTGTTAAAAATTTACAAAGCTTTTTGTCTTTCACTCTTTTCTGTTACTTATTTTAAGACCATAGACTAGTACCAAACTTCGTCGATTTGTATGTTAATAGATACATTTTCTGAGTTCAAGATTCCTTAAAGTCGCTTTGCAAATTGTGTCCACAACGAGATATGCAAGTATCAGTTGGGGGTGGGGGAGAATACTGAACAAATAAATGATGCATATATACTGACTGTACGATTTTATTTTAATCAGATCGTACTAAGACCAACGCGGTGCATTATAAAATTAAAGGATACTTAACGAGAGATTTAAAGAATCAAGTTGTCGAGAGTTGTAAAATGCAAGGGGACTAAGTATTATTTGAAGTGGACATTCTCCAGCAATATTTTGTTTTGTATTATTGCAAGCATAGCTGTGAAACATTTATCAGATTTATCAACGTGCATAATGCCTTGTGATTCAATTCTCTGATAAGAATCTAACTTTGTATTTATACTTAACAATATCAATGGCAACATTACCAACAATGGTATACTGCATACAAATTATATATCTGTCCGCATTAATCAGGGATCAAATGCTGTAATATATATGTTTTGTTACGCGATCAACAAGAAAGTGTTGTGATTGTGTAACTCATCGTGTGCCTTCTTGACAAATATGGGACATTTACAGTGCATGCAGCTGTAAGTCTTCCATACCAGTGTGAAATAAGCAAAAAAGCCAAGATTAGTATACAACAGCGTCTTGCTTTTGTCATCGTAGCTATATATTTTATACACAGAAAAAAGTCTTTAGACAAAGCGATCTCTCATTGACTGCATGTAGACAATGGTTTACCGATCAAGTGTGCCTGTTGAAAGAGTGTCATTTTTTGACGAAATGACATGTACTTAATTAATAATTCATTATAAAGAATAATGGTAGGTAGGTGTAATTTTTTGAAAGCCCCTTAAAATATTGGCTGTATGAACATATCCTATTAACGCTTAATCACCGCCATTACACCCTTTCGCTATACCTGCAAAATATTTTGGCCGTTCAGGAAGCAAACTTTCTTTTACCCTAACACATTGCAACTTGAGATGATGCACCTAGGCATATCAATTTATTTCTCAAAGTGCTTGACTTTGCTTTAAAATTCATTTTGTCGATTCTAAAGTTGAAAGAATCTGACCAATCGATCAGTTGGAGAATATATCGAATGCGGCCATTCTTTGAAAACCAGTGAAAAAAACTGATATTCAGCGAAATGTAACTCTGTAGCATATTGCTAATATTTTTGATATTAACTTTGTCCTTAAACGCTGAATACTTTTGTTGTAGGACACGTTCATCCATTGGATACTAAAATTCAACTTTGCTTTTGGACATGTGCATCCTTACCATACTAAAATACATATAAATTCGAATTGATATGAATATATTTGATAGTCTTTTTCATCGGCTTTTGTCAGCTGTTATGGTTCTAAGAATCTCTACAATTATCGACAAGACTACTGCATAATAATCTCTACAATTATCGACAAGACTACTTCATAATACTGCGTTCGCTTCATTGTCGCATTCAACAAAGGGTAACGTCTGACTAAATGTTATATCCGGTCATTGTTTATCGCTTCTCAACAGAACGACAGTAGAATTCGATTTCATTTCTTCTACCATATTTCAATATTGACAAACAATATTGTATATACTGATCGCTTAGTGATTCTGAAAGATAAAGATTCTTGAAAACAAATGATGCATGATTCGGCCATGTGTAGGAATACAAAATAAAGGAAAACTTTTTTTTTTCCATCACAAGTATGAGAGCTATTGTGTCATTGATACATAATCCGATGATTTCTCTCTTTGTTAAAGATGATATTTCAGCCTCTTTGTGTCAAAATTTAGCAGGAACATATTTAGCAGCAAAGAGAATATTTACTACTGCAAATACATTAACCCTAAAAGTATATACAAAACTACATTTCTCAATACGTTTCTGAGGAAACACAACTCAAACTTCCTCTGTTAGTTTAGTGACTATATATTTAGTATTTGTATCTAATCGGCATAACGTAAAAAGGGCCTCTTCCCAGGATGAGTCCTGAAAGCTACAATCAATTTGTAGAAAACCTACCTCGACCAAGTTCTGGATATCTTCACAGCAATACAAAGACAAAAATGTTCAGATGTTGATCGAGTGTGCACAAATAAGCGATAAATTGATAATTGGAGGGGATTAAGTATATGATGCAACTGATCATTATTCCTTTATCCAAATAAAATAATTATATATCGCTCACTGTTCAGCTGTCAAAGTGTAAAACATGTAGTGAAGACAGTACGTCTTATGTGTTTCTAATTTAAACAAAGAAAATTCAAGATAAAATTTAAAAAAGCTAATGTTGAATCTAAATAATGCATTAGTATGTTGTTAGTTATGTCCGTTTACTTCTTACTTTTGACGTTAAGACGGAGGATCTTCAATCAATGCACTCACAACAAGGAAGTACATATACGGGATCATGTAGGTTGTTTATGTCTGGCATTGATGTTTGCTAAATCGTGAGGAACCACTGAATAACAGAATGAACCTGCAACAGTATGATGAAATTTAAAGTCTGCTTAGCGAAACGCTAATTCGGTGGGGTGGTTTTACTTAATACTTGCTTTTGGCTCACTCTCCTAATCAGGTAAGGTAAAATGGATGAGGATCTTGCACGAGTGAGAACTTCTGAGATCAATTTAAAACAATCACACTAGTAGTACCAAAGAGGATGCAGGTGAAAAATTGCATGGAACACTTATCCATATTGTACCAGTGACTAGGTTCATGCTCTCTGCTTTCTCTCAAGGGCATCAGCTTCGTATTATCACAATTCAGCTGCATAACTCTCAGTACCAATTCCTTTCCTGTAGTAAATATAGTAGCACTATGAAATTAAATATTAAATAATTTTAATCTATTTTTCATGTAGACACATCCTTAATAAACGCTTCCATGTGCAGAAAGCCATATGTCCAGCAGCGTTTTTTTATTTACATGTGTTTTAAAAATGTGAGTTTAATTTTGTATCTTAACAGCCAGACGTCAATTTTATTAATATTTTTTCTAATGTCAAATCCGTACAAATACTGAAATTCTAAGATGTTATGCTCTCAAAAGGTTCTTTTTACTAACATTTTACTTTACATTATCAACTTATTATGGCCAACAAAACAAATATAAACGTTGTTTCATCTTAACCCATTTCTACATTGCTTTACATTTTTTTATTTAATTAGTACCGTGAGGCCTGCGCTCTACAAGCTATGATCAAGTCTGTTTCATCGTACATACGAAAGCATTCGAATGTTCAATTTTGCTCTGAACGTTCCCACTCCGTGTTAGATATTTTGAAACATGTGTTGATATGTTGGGTCAGAGTCAATTGACGATCGAAAAATTTGAATTCGCCGCCACCACAATGTGACGGCATAAGAAAAATAACATAGCATCGAAACCATACTTATTTCACAGTGAACCATACCTACATAAAATTGAACATTATAATTTTCACTTACACTTAAAATCACACTTTTGAAAACACACTTTTCGCGATATAGTTAGTCCAAGGACAACGATCAGAAACTTTGCGCTATCGCAGAAACCTGGAGACAGCTAGATTCATCCAGCAGAGAGCACATGCAAACAAGTGTGTCACGTTATACCAACAAAACAAGTCGTTGATACGTACCTTTTGCACTGCACACGAAGTATCTGGAAACAACAATGAGACAAATGGCCTAACTAGCATATATCTGACTCATGTGAAATAAATCGCATTTATAGTTCATTCACGAGAATATTCCGCTTATAAGGAAGATATACAAAAGGTATTTTTTCACATGACACTATATATTTTTATTTTCGCATGCTCGGTATGTATATATTTTAAGGGGAAAAGTTCATTTAAAATTTATTCCGAAATCATGGGCTTATTTAATTGATATTTACAAACGGTTTATTATATTGCATGAAGGATTGTTTGATTGAATAAACCTTGCTAGCATTGTTAATCATGCATTTTATTCCGCCCATAACAGATTTCACTGTGCCGTTTTGTTTCTCAGCACGCTTCTGCAGTTATATGGGTGTCTATGTGAGCTATTACTCAATAAAGTCTCAGCATTAGACATAGATGCTATAGTATTAGATTTACAGTTATAGCTATGCACATATCGAAACGCATCATCATACAAAGGCGAAGTAAAATTAGTTATACAGCATGAGAGACTCACCGTTAGACATAGGCCAAGCATTATAACCGCTAAAGAGACTCAGTAACAGACAAGGGCAAAATATTACAATTAGAGACTATGCATCATACATAGTTATATAGCTATAGCAACTCTACACCAACATAGGTTAAACATTATTAGTTATACAGCTATACTTAGCGTCAAACGTAGGGATAACATTATTAGTTATTCTGTTATAGCGACTCAGAATCAGAGACAAAACAAATTTTTTTTCATCCAAATCGCTGTTGAAACTGAGCATCAGGAACGCAACGTATTCTTAGGTGCAGAGCTATACAGACTCAATATCAAACATTGTCACACCATTATTATTTATACTACTAAGCATCGGCCATATAGAAAACATTATTTTACGTTTGAGACTGAGCATCATGCATATAAATATATTTATACTGCAATTTATCGTCAGACAAAAGCAAAACATGAGTAGTGTTTCAGCTATAAGAACTCACAATCGGACAAAGAAAAACACTATTAGTTAAACAGCAACTGGTATTCAACATCAGATATGCTAAACATTATTAGTTATACCGGTATAGAGACTCATCATAAGACTTGGGCCAAACATTATTGCAGCTAAAAAAAAGCATCATCAGCAATAGGTAAAGCATTATTATTCAAATGGCAATTGAGACATAACATTAGACAGACAACACATTATTAGGTAGGCAGCTAAATAAACTCAACATCAGACAAAAGTAAGATATTATTTGTCATACAGCTATAGAGACTGGACATCCGACATATAAAAAATAATGAGGTTTTCCTTTGCAGAGACTCGGCTTTAGATCTAGGCGAAACATTATCAGTTGCATAGCTGTTAAGTCGCAGCATTAAAGAGGTTAAATATTATCAGTTACATAGCCATTAAGACTCGGTATTAAACATCTATGCATCATGAGTTACACAGCCATTAAGACTCGGCATTAAACAGGTTAAACATTGTCAGTTACATAGCCATTAATACTCTGCATCAAATAGGTTAAACATATCAGTTACATAGCCATTAAAACTCAGCATTAAATAGGTTAAACATTATCAGTTACATAGCTATTAAGACTCAGCATTAAACATCGAAATAAAATCAGTTACATAGCCATTATGAGTCGGCATTAAACAGGTTAAACATTTATCAGTTACATAACCATTAAGACTTAGCACTAAACAGGTTAAGCATTACTAGTTGCATAGCTATTAAGATTCAGCATTAAACATTTAAACATTATCAGTTACATAACCATTAAGAATAGGTATTAAACAAATTAAACAATCTCAGTTACGTGGCCATTAAGACTCGGCATTAAACAGGTTAAACATTACTAGTTACATAGCTATTAAGACTCAGCATTAAACATTTAAACATTATCATTTAGATAGCCATTAAGTACCGGCATTAAACAGATTGAACATTATCAGTTACATAGTTATTACGACTTGGCATTAAACAGGTTAAACATTATCTGTTACATAGCCATTAAAACTCTGCATTAAACAGGTTAAACATTATCAGTTACATAGCGATTAGGAATAGGTATTAAACAAGTTAAACATTCTCAGTTACGTAGCCATTAAGACTCGGCATTAAACAGGTTAAACATTATCTGTTACGCTATGTAACAGACAAGACTGCATTAAACAGGTTAAACATTATCAGTTACATAGCCATTAAGACTCGGCATTAAACATGTTAAACAGTATCAGTTATACAGCTATAGATATTCGGAATCAGACTTTGGCTAAACATATTAGTTATACAGCTACAGAGACTCAGCATTAGATACTCAAAACATTGTAAGTCATGTAGATATAGAGACTAAGCATCAGATAGAGGCAAATAATTATCAGTTATACATTTATAGCGACTCAGCATAGGATACAATCGGATCATTATACGTTATACGGGGATTGAGACTCGGCATCATAAACTAAACACATTCATCATCATCATCATCAATCCCTTAACCAAAGGGTTCGTTGGGTCACCGCAGTTGACTTTACAACCAATTCTCTCCATCTTTCCCTGTTCTCTACTTCCCTTTGGGAATCTCCAAATCTTATGCCTGTCCACACCTTAATGTTGTCTTCCCAATTCTTTTTCTGTCTGCCTCTTCTTCTGCACCCTCGCACTGTGCCTTGCAAGATTGTTTTTGCCAGTCCAGATGATCTTGAAACATGACCGTACCACTTCAGTTTGCGCTTTTTTTACAGTGGTCAAGAGGTCTTCATAGGATCCGATGACTCGTTGGATCTTGTTGTAGACTTCTTCGTTGGTTACATGGTCAATGTATGAGATTCCCAAAATCTTGCGGTAGCATCTCATTTCGAAGGTTTGAATCCCTTTTTTGAAGATCTGATGTGAGCGTCTATGTTTCACAAGCATACAAAAAGATGGATATGACAATCGAGCGCATCAACCTTATTTTGGAACCTAAAGCAATGTTGGTATCTTTCCATATTGGTCTCAACCTTGTTATCGCTGCTGTTGTCTGGGCAATCCTGCAAAGTAGTTCTGGTTTGGAGCCCTCATCTGTGATAATTGAACCCAAGTACTTGAAGCTTGTGACTCTTTCCAGCTTCTGTCCAATGACCCTTATTTCTGCACTGATGTTATTGGTGTTGTTTGTCATCCTTTCTGTTTTCTCGGCGATAATCTCCATATGCTGTGGAAGTTGTGTCAAAGCGCTCAACCAAGTCAGCCAATTCTTTTTCATCTCCTGCTAAACCATCAATATCATCTGCGAAGGGAAGGTTGGTGATTGTTGTTCCTCCGATGCTGACAGTGCCCTTGTGGTCATGCAAAGCATTATCCATGAACCTTTCCAGGAAAATGTTAAAGAGTGTAGGTGACAGTATACATCTTTGTCTGACTCCAACTGTTGTTCGAAACCAATCGCCTCTGCTGCCATTGCTGAGGACAGAACTGGTGGCCTTGTCATAGAGGTGCTCACCAACCTGCACCAGGTTTGAGCTGATGTTGTACCTCCTCATAGTTGCCCATAAGGCTGCATGCTATACCCTATCAAAGGCCTCTTTGAAATCTATAAAGACGTGGTAAAGATTCTGCAGATGCTGCAGGTTTTTCTCGCAAAGGAGTCTGAGATTGAAGATTTGTTATGTGGTGCTCCTTCCTGCTTGGAACCTTGCCTGCTCTTCAGCAATAATTTTCTCTGGTTGAGTCTTTAGTCTGTTGAAAATTATCTTCAGCATGACTTTGCTTGGGTGACTGATCAAACTCATGGTTCTGTAGTTTTGGAATTGCTGTTGATTTCATTTCTTGGAGAGCACAATGACCAAGGATTGAGTCCATGTGGTGGGCCATTCCCTTGTCTGCCATATCTTGTTGCAGATTGTTGTTCGCACTGTGACTATCTCTTCTCCTCCTGCTTGAATGAGCTCTGCTGGTATGTTGTCAATGGCAGCTGACTCTCCTTTCTTTAGTGACCTAACTGCAGTTTCTACTTCTTCACGAAGAATTGGGTTGTCATCAATTTCTTCTGCCTGAGGGCAATTTATTACTGCAACACATTATTAGTTATAAATCTATAGATAGTGACTATTACAGTTACAGGTACTCGGATTCAGACATAGAGATGGCATTATTAGTTATATAGATATTGCGATAGCTATTGACATTTAATATCTGACACAGAGAAAATCACAATTAGTTATACAGATATTGAGATTCCGAATCAGACACAAGAAAACATTATTTTATCAGCATAACATTTGCAGGCGTACGTAAAGGTTTATCAAGGACTCAGCTCATATGGAGATCGTTATCTAGCGCAGGCAATTATGAATAAATTCAACTGAGCGAAACCTGTATATAAAGGAAACTTATGGTACTCAGAGAATTTATTTAGTTTAATGACATTTCTGAGAAAAGTTATTTCGTCCACACAGACACTTTTTGGACATACTGATTGACAATAACAGACACTACATTTCAACACTGCAGCCTATTTTGAATTTATCCGAGACGTCGTTGACGCATGCAAAAGAATAGGGCTATTTTTTCATGATTTTCATCTATGAGCTAATCCATCAAATTTACACCTGAATCCGTCAGCATTGTAGCAGGAATTTATTTACTGTTATATCTTATATACCAAAAACTATAATACATATCTGTTTTAATTGCTTAGATCAAACAACACTAAATCGTCGATGATTTCTGTTTCAATTTTACAACACATACTCTTTTCTTGATATGTTGTAAGCATGCCGCTTTGGGTGGAAAAACCTCGGGAAATTCAACTAATTGTGTGTTTGCTAATTAGTTAATTTATGTAACTGATGATTAATATATTAATGACCATCTTCTCAACATTTACGGTTCCTTAAAAGAAATTTGCAAACGTATTTTGTTCGGCCTTTGCAACGATATATGGTCCTAAATATTTTGGAAGCATTTAACGATATCTAACACATAGATGAAAAAGACATAACTTTAACAAAAGGAAACATGACAATTATGCTAACATTTGACTTGACCCTGTTACTTGCTGCATTTTGAAGCCATGTACATTTTTAATCTTTAAATCAATGCGACTAATTACAATGCACTGCCATTTTATCTGCAAATGCAGTAGTTGTGAGCGTTGGAGTAGACTCTCCATGAAATACCTGGCATCATATAAGCGATTGGAACGACCGTACTGTATGAAGCAGAGAAAACTAGAGACCCTCCCTTAATATTTGATTAATGAGCCAGTTATAGGAATAATATTTGTGCTGATAAATGCATTTAAGAGACCAAATATGCAAAGCATAACCCGAGAAGATGTGACCCAGGGGCATTCTTTGAAGTGGAAATTATTATAACTTGAATATTTGCAGAGCGATGAAAACTTGTCAGGTCGTAAATAGTAAATTCTTCAGCTCTTTTTAGAGTCAACAGTTGAAGTTACTACATCCCGAGGGACCGCACCCACGCACTCAC
The DNA here is from genome assembly GCA_016617855.1 of Megalonaias nervosa. NCBI lineage: Eukaryota > Metazoa > Mollusca > Bivalvia > Unionida > Unionidae > Megalonaias > Megalonaias nervosa. The sequence continues at coordinate 88,151 of JAECUM010002720.1, read as the reverse complement.
ACACACACACACACGCATGTATATGTATATATATATATATATATATATATATATATATATATAATGTTGGTTCTCTATGTGATGGACACAATAACCCGATAGTGTAATATCGTTACACAGCATTAAATTTGTGTGTGTATTGTTTTAAATTTTTCGTTATTACTTTTGTATGTCGGTCTGTCTGTATGTCTGTCTCACTCTCTTCCTCATTCTAATGATCCGCCAGGACCATCTGGGCTAATTGTTGCATTTATAATTGATATCTCGACCTATATCAGCCAGGACAAAATATTTTCGGGGCGATTAACTAATTTTTATGACGACGATATAATTCATTGCACCAGTAATTTTCCATGACAAACATCTTTTCTAAGCTCTGAGGAAACACTAATTTGTTCTTTCTTCTTACATGTCCCGAGGACTGGTGTGATACCACCCTGGTCATTTTTTCACAATTTGTTTTCAGATAATGCTGTTTGTATGTTGGTTTCTTTTTTTTTTTTCTTTTTTTTTTCAGTTCCAGTTCGTTAGCTTACACATCCAGTTTTTTTTTATTGCTGTCCTTGATGACCCGCTAACAGAGAACACATTTAAATAGCAGTTCCAATCCACCCTATTGATAGAGCATATAATCAGAGTAGAGATCGAATAATGTTTCTCACGATGAGAAATCACGCCGCTTTGTTGCTTCTTTTGTCCTTGCTTCCCGTCACTTTGTCCAGAGGTATTTATTTATTATCTTATTTGTGTATTCGATTGATGTTTTATATGTTTATTTTCTTTTCGTATTTTACCCGTATATCTCGTTTTAGTATATTCGCAATGAGTATATGACCTTAACCTTCTCTGACGTAATGTACAACACACACACACACACACACACACACACACACACACACACTATATATATATATATATATATATATATATATATATATATATATATATGCAAAAATGAAAAATGTTCACTCCTGTAAGAAATTGTCAAATAGAGCGGTAACTGTAAAAAAAAAACAACATTTATAACCGATTGCGATGAATAGGTAATAACTAATTGCTTAAAAGCTAAATGAAATAAGAACATTAACTTTTTCGATCGTTTCGCTTGCATCCAGAAATAAATGACATGTAGATATTGTTTGTGCCATCTTCATCTAGACTTAGACCTATATTTCCTTATTACAGTTTGGAACTAATGGTTTGCTAGTCCGAGTTTCATCTGACCCTTGACACCCCATTTTTGCTATTTGGCTCATTTTTTTATGTTGGGGTGTAGGGTCAGAGTCCATTCCCTATCGAAAAGTTGGAATTCGCCGACACTATTTGGTGTCGGCATAGGGTACTCGCCTACTATCAGACCTAGCAAACTTAAATGACCTAACATTGAGCCATACTTACAGTATATCGATATGGAAATAATTTATCTTCTCAGAAATTACAAGTATAAAATAATTTATCTTCTCAGAAATTACAAGTATAACACCGATTTTATATTTAATCCGTTGTCAGACGAGACGAAACTACAGCGTTGATGAAAATTGACCTCGTTCGCTCCATTTGCATTGCTAGTCACATGGCTAACCAAATCTCGCGGCCGATATGCATACAACGTCACAGTCAAATAGTCACGTGATAACAACAAAACCGCGTTGACGTGTGGTTTCAGCGTGATCAATCTGCCTCCTTCCAGGATGATGCGACTATGTGTTCTTTCATGTTATTGTAGACATTGCGTGACTTTCATTCAATATTTTCGAGTGTATGCTTCAACAACATTGGAAAATAATTATACTTATTATGGAGTGTTCATGCTGCGGCACAGAGTTTCAGAAGAAAAATAAAGGATTTAAAAGAATAGCCATCCATTCTAAATTTAAGGTGGACCTAGTGCGACAGAATCACTAGAGAAAACATATTCTGTGACATTCACGCCTGAAAAACATGCATTCATTTGTACTGAATGCAGCTTGACAATAAAATCCCTGGATGTAAACAAGATTAACCTTGATGAAGTAGAAGAGAAGTTCCGAAAAATTCGAAAATCAGGGTCATATATAGGAAATAAGATTCAAACCACGCCAACACATCGCGGAAATGCCAAGAAAGCCAAGGTTATCTCAACACCAAGAAAAGTATACCAACCAAAGTTGATGTCAAGAAAATCTCTGACAGAAGAAAAGGTAAGTACATAGATAACTATAACATCTATTAACATCTTGTATAACCATTTCTTATTATATTTCAGCATAACTTCGTTATTGTACATGTAACGATATTAAATGTAAGAGAAAATTTTGAAGCTGATAATTCCATGTCTGTAATAAGAAAGATGAAACAAACCTTTAAGCAGGCCATCCATCCTTATCTATGCATACTTGTGACTTTCTTATTTCTTAAACTAGGTATCACTTACTGTGAATAACACTCCCATTGGGAAGGCAATACAACTTTTGGCACACTCAAGATACAGAAATGGTCTGCGACAACTCTTTAAAGACAGCAAATCTGCCAAGAAAGCTGCAGTTTATGTCATTTGTGATGTAGTGAGGCAGGAGATCTGCAGGTTTACAAAACTGGTTTTCAAAAGTGGTTTCAGTGGTGGACTGTCATCAATTTTGGATTTTGAATGGGACAAAATGATGTATGATGCCACTAAATGTTGCCCCAGTTTGCTTGAGCTTGTCAAAGCCAGCTTAACCAAAAAGCATTACCACAACTCTGCCACAAAAAGGATTGGAAGAAAGGTTGTCTCCTTAGTACCTGTTATTGGCTCCCTCCTATGTATAATCAGCTTTGTCAGAACCAGGCACAGTACTATTCTGCAACAGCTGGTTTCCATTATAATGTGGTTAGGTGGTTGGAAGAGAAAGGTAACACAATCATTCAATTATAATTTGTAAATGTAATCTAAATTTTATGGTTTCAGGGTTATTTAAATAAAAACTACAAATAAAGACTAAAGATTTTTTTACCCAGTCTTTTCAAATAATAGAAACTGCAGCATACATACTTTGCAAATTAATTACCATATTTACATATTTTATTTGCCATAAATATTTTTGTAATGTTTACTGTAAATATTATGAGTATGTATGAATATATATTCTGGTGATTTTTAAAAACATTTATCACGCACTTGGGCAATTAACAGCCACTGAGAAAACATAAAGTTGAGTCACTTTAAACATTAAGCATGATATATTGATAACTCTCCTGGCCTTTCTCATGATGCCTATTGACGTACCTTTCAATTCATAAGCATGAAAAATAAGAGATCATTCACAGGTTAGGTATAACAAATACCTGTATTTATGCAGAATGTCAAATCCTTTAAATGTCATTACTTATCAAACATAAATAATATACAGATGATTCTAACATTTGATAGTAAGTGTATATTTGTAATATTTGAATATCAATAAAATGAAAAAAATTGTCTTGATGATCAATGTATTAGTTCCATAAGAAACTGGGGGTGAAGCATCAGATGGGAAAATTTGTATATGTAGACTTTGGCTTTCATTTTCAAAAATAAACCTCTGTATGTAAAAGTTTAACATCAATTTCTAATACGTGCTTATTGTTACGTAGTAGCTTATTATCATGGGTGAATTAGTTTGTTGTATTCAACAATAGCAGGTTGTGTTAAAAAATTTGACTTCTTTTGCTTAAAGGGTTCTCATCAATAGACAAGATTTCTACTGTACTGCCATGTATACTTTTGCAGATGATCAAACTGTACTTTTGTTATAAACAGGTTTCTGGCAGTTTCAATAGACTTGGATGGTGCCAAAGTATCGGTGTCACAAGACGAAGAATAGATGGTCTGCGGCAAGATTTTGACAGTAAGGTTAAGCTGTGGAGAGATAAATTTTCAGGAAAGGAAAGAGGTATAAACCATGGTGAACATGATACAATTTTCTATATGTAATGTCCATGATATATTGTAGTATATTATATTTTGTATCAATACCAACTTAAAAAAAGAGTATCATACTAATTGTTTCCTTTATTTTCCTTTTCAGTTTTGATAATTTAAAAGAGTTATTGTGAAACAAATTTGAATTTTTGTGTATCATTCATAAAAATATGTCTCAATTCTTACACATATATTTGTCTCTTAGTTGAAATGTTTATTTCATGATACTTATTTTTGTGGCCACCTAAGTATATAAGGTTCAACAACGCATCATCCAAATCCTGGCTATATACTGTCTCTAATTTAGCACAAAAGTGAGACACAAAAAATAAGGCATAACAGTTTTCTTTGAGGTGTACACAAATATAAATTTTATTAAACAGTACAGGCATTATGACAGTAAAATTATACATATTCTTTCATATTTTAGAAAATGCAGATGAAACTTTGGATGAGTTGACCGAGTTAGAGTCTGTTTGGGAAGATGAAGAGGAGGAGGATTTGGTGGAGGAGGAAGAGCAGGAGGAGGAGGAAGATGAAGAGGAGGCTGAGGAAGAAGGGAAATCCAGTTCAGTCCAAGAAAGTGATGAGTTGACTAGTGTAGAAGGTATATTCTGATGAATAATCAAGTCATTTGATTCATATATATATGCACATCTGAAATTTACTGTTTTTAAGATAATAATAATAATAATAATAATAATAATAATATTTCTCATCATTGCTATCATCATCAAATTGATAGTAATATTTTTTCTGAAAAAAAGTCATAAATAAACCAACAGGTTTAGAAATCAAATAGATTCAAATTTCTGTCACAGCATGCAAATACTATGAGTAGGGGACAGTTACCAATAATATACTGCAGTTATTTGAGATATAACAAGGTAGGTGAGATAGCGGATGGACCTGTGTCATTAAGGTCAGGTTTGATGAGAACAAATGATGCCAGATATGCCAATAATTAACTTGCAAAAATCATTGCAACAGATTTTAATTCACCTATGTCACAATGGCCTTTTATAATATTGCAAAATTTGAAATTGACACTAAATAACATATTTGATATATTGGAACTTCAAAATCGTTGACTTTCTGAAGATCACAGTTTGAAACCTATGCATGTCAGTTACATTTTAAGATCACAATTAAACACAATACTAATTTAATGTAGGCATTATATCTTCAAATATTTCATTAGTTTGACTGTTTTTTGCAGCATTCAGCAAGGAAACATAGATCAATGACCAATTGTTATAACACTAATGACTGTTTTCATATTGATAATCACATTGTCAAACTTTAGTCATCCAAGTAAATTTTAATCTTTTAGCAAGCAATTTGTAGAGAATTTGATAAAAGTGCCCCTTGCATAATCATGCCATTCCATGTGATCAGTAGGTCATTTTTTCTTATCAAAAGTTGTTCCTTTGCTGTATAATTGTTATTGCCATTCACAGAACCAGTTGGTATAGATATAAGCTTAGTTGTCTAATAACTCTTTACTATGTTTTGTCATGAATGGTCACCATATCCACTATACACTCAACTCTTTTCTGTCATTTTTATTCAGCTTGATGTTTATTGTTAGTGTCAAGAAACCATACAGTGGAAGAAATGATTATTATCATACAAAGCACTCTCATTTAAAAGTTCAGTTTCAACTGAAGTAACAACTGAGTCAGTTATGTGGCTTACTCCCAACACTAACCAAAATGTATACTTTGATATTACTTTTGATAACATTAGCCAGAAGATTGGTGTCCGGCATCATGTGAGGGGAAAGAGAAATGCCATGCTGAACATGGTACAGAAGAAAGAAGAAAATGTAGAGATGAGCTATCAAAAAGAATTGTGGAAAAAATATATGAGAAGGTGAACACCAAGGAAGTCATTCATGTTGCAGCAGAACCAGTGATTGATGATGGGGATTATGTATATGCCGGTTAGATGCTGGTGAACCTATGGTTTATTATAACAACCAATATTGTCAGAGGAGTTCATGGTTCCATCTGGAGTGTTTAGGTATGGAGGAAGATGATGTACCAGAAGGTGAATGGTTCTTTTCAGAGGAATGCAGGAGGGAACTTGAGTTAAGTTTAAGCCGGAGAAAGAATATGACAGCTGATAGACTTAAAGATGCCAAAAATGAATATCTCAAGAGATTAATTTGGAGGGGTTTAAATGGTATAGCTCGGCATGATGCTGTAAAAGAAAATGATGGTCTCAGAATGATAAGGTACTGGAAAGTTGACCTTTTGAATTTTATGAAAAGAACCACCCAGAGTACCTGATACTTGACCTCAGGCTGATTGCAAACATTGCTGGAGCAACATCAGAAAGACTAAAACATGCCCTAATATGGGAAAGGACAGTCAATTTGAAGGGAGGAACAAGAAAAAACATTCCCAAGGACCTACATTGTGAACATCTAAACAGAGAGTATAAGCACAGCCAGATGTTAGGAGTAGGAAAGGCTGTTAATCATATGTTTGATGAGAGTCGTCTATAGGCCATTCAACACTCGAAAAACTGGAAAGGTTCATAGCAAAAAAGACATACTTAGAATGGTTCAAACAGTCAAGTATCAGAACTTGGTCAAATATCAAAGTAGAATAGCATTCAAAGGTTTTGAAGATTTGAAAGTGGCCAGTGGAGTAAGATTTCCTAACAAATTCAAGGAGAGACTGTTGAGATTTATTGACAGTATGGCAAAGTTACGTGAAAGAAACAATTAGCCATCATAGGTGGCCTTTATTCAGTAAAACTGAATGCTTGAAGCCATAAACTGTACGTTTTTCTCCTATATAATGCATTTAAACAACTGAGCCTGAGGGTCTGTAATGAATAAATTCAATGTAAATAAGAATGAATCAGGTCATTCTTAGACTTATTTCTGTTTGGACATTCAAACTTAGACATGCAGTTTATGCAGCAGATGCACATTTGACATTGGCATGTATCTACACAGTCTTTTGAACAAGATTTAAAGTTTTTCATTTCGTCTATTTCTGTATCAGTTTGGAGCTTAGTGAAAAATATTTCAGACAATAAATCCTCTGGCATTCATTTGTAGTTGCCAGACTTCTCAGGTAGGCTCGACTTGGACAAGAGCATGTTGTTCTTTTGGCCTGTTTCCTGCAGTTACCACAAGGGATGGCAATACTTCTGGGCAATGCATAACATAATGTAAGACAAAGTCGGCCATCTCGTCCACATCGTCCAACTTCCTGCCACAACTGGAGCAATGTTGGGGGCAAACCCCATATTACTACTATGGACACATCTGGAAGATTTATTCCCATACCTACTGCTACATTAGCAATCAGAATTCTGATGGTACTGTCACTTCTATGGAAAATATTCATAATAGGCTCCTTGGATGTTGTATCTGTGTGTGCATGAACCATTTCAATCAAACGATTCCCTATTGCAATTTTCCCCATCATAAGCTTTATCATTAAGTGGGGAATGAAACCATATATATAGTCGTTCGCACATGCTTATAGAGTTTACATATATTATGACTTTTTTCATCATACGTCCATTCCAAATAATCTCAGTTTTTACCCATTCCAGTTCCTCTTCATATTTTTCAAAACTTTTGGTGGCAAAAAGCTGAACATTTGGCCTGCAAAAGTATAAAATTTATGCACTTTTATAGACAGACATGTACATTAATCGAATTTCTGAAAGATAACTTTCATAACATGCATTAAAATTAAAAGACCTCATACAGCTTTTTAAAATGTATAGGTGTAATATTTTGACCAGTTAGATTCCTTGCCTAGCCCATTCTGGTCTTATCCAAAGGTAATAAATCAGTGCAACCAATTTTAACTTATGGAGAATTATTATATCAGGTTTCATGCATCTGTTCTAGTAATATTGTAAGAGCCTGATTTGACAAAAGAAATGTTGTAAATAATAAAAACAGATTGAAGATATATGTACAAGTAGCTTTTATCCACTTATGTATAATGTTAAAATATCTATGAAATGTACAAATGCAACCACACACAACTTTTCTCTATATGCATTGTCCAGTACACCTTTCCAGTGCCTTGTAACGATAGCTTCTTGGGAGGCTATTAACACTGTTGCACATCCACTTTTTATGGCTGCAAAGAATACATTGTGGCATAAGTAAGTTTGTAGCATGAAAGAAAGTACATTAAAGTGAAAAATTAGTGCTAAAGTATCATAGGCATGTGCTATTTATCATGGTGATAATTATGTTTCATATATTTGTGTGAATTGACTAAAACTTCTCAAACCGATAGTAAACTCTTTAATGCATAAATGACACTCTATATATATATATATATATATATATATATATATATATATATATATATATATATATATAACATATGCTTACCATCTATGTCTTCTTTCTCAATTCCTTCATGGATTCCATATGCTTTAATGTTATGGTCTTTCAGTGTTTTCACCTGATCAATTATCAGTGATTTCAAAGGTGATATGACCAAACTTGTGTGTTGCTTAGGACATTGCATCTGCAATAAAATTGGTTTGCTAAACTTTGTTTTAAAAAATATAACTCGTCTTACTCAAAAATTATCTTATTGCAATACTGTGCTCAACATAAATGTGGACATTCAAAACATTTTCAACATTATGTATGTACGTTACTTTTATATTAAACAATTTTATATTTTTAGCATTATACATGCATACCTGCTATTCCATACAATCTTTTCATATATTTTCATAGCACAAAAGTATAGTGTATATGAAATCAACATAACTCAGCAGCATTTGTTCAATGTAAATCACATTAATGTGAGTTAACTCTCTCTCTCTCTCTCTCTCTCTCTCTCTCTCTCTCTCTCTCTCTCTCTCTCTCTCTCTCTCTCTCCTTACCTTGTCCAACATCATTGGTGGGAGAATGTAGCATACACTTTTCACATATCCCCTGAGAAGGATGGTAAATGTGTCACTTCCATTGATAACTGATTTTATTATCTCATACTGTTTTTCTTTAATATTAAAGTAATATCCCATTTCTTGAAGTATCTCATTGGCAACAGCTTCCATGTATCCGTCTTTACCTGCCATGTTCCAATATAGGTTTATGCACTAAACCTTCCTTTCCAGTGTTACAGAAAGAAGACAAAAACTCGAAAATAATGAATGCAAGTCACGCAATGTCTACAATAACATGGAAGAACACATAGTTTTCAACAATAATTGAGATGACACCAGCCCGAAACATATTGCTGTCGCATCATCCTGGAAAGAGGCAGATTGATCAAGCTGAAACCACACGTCAACGCGGTTTTGTTATCACGTGACTATTTGACCTGTGACGTTGTATGCATATCGGCCGCGAGATTTGGTTAGTCATGTGACTAGCAATGTAAATGGAGTGAACGAGGTCAATTTTCATCAACGCTGTAGTTTCGTCTCGTCTGACAACGGATTAAATATAAAATCGGTGTTATACTTGTAATTTCTGAGAAGATAAATTATTTACATATCGATATAATGTAAGTATGGCTCAATGTTAGGTCATTTAAGTTTGCTAGGCCTGATAGTAGGCGAGTACCCTATGCCGACACCAAATGGTGTCGGCGAATTCCAACTTTTCGATAGGGAATGGACTCTGACCCTACACCCCAACATAAAAAAACCAAATAGCAAAAATGGGGTGTCAAGGGTATGATGAAACTCGGACTAATGGATTGCATATGCTTTGCATTCTTTTCGTCTTCAAATGCAATTGTCATCTATTTTCTCTTTATCACATTCCACAATTTTGGTTAGGCTATGGTCATATTTTCCTTCATTTTTTTAGTACATCTTTAAAAGTAACAGAAGACATTAAAATAAGACCTATTCAGAGGGAAAACGTAAACAATAAATATAGTTGATGAGTAACGCGCTAGTTTCTTTTGCGGTTTTTAAGTTTTGCGTTCGCATTTTCTACTAATATATTTATTTTTATTTATGTATCTATTTATTTATTTACTTATTTATTTATTTTCTATTTGTTTACTTATTTGTGAGACTCCTTATCCAAATAATGTTACATAGTATGGGTGGATCTATATGTGTTTTATTTGTTTCTATATTGTGTTGTATTCCTATTTCTATGGTATCAGCCTGTAGACAGATATTAATTCCTCTTTCCACTGCTTATAGTAATGAAACGACTATATTTCTCGCTTTTCGATATCAAGCAAATTTCCCATGATGATTATTTGCAATATCGAGTTTTCAATTGAAAGGGAGCAAGTAGTAAGCATAGTCTTATAGTGATTAAACTGTCCAACACAATGACAGGTTTAAGTTTTAACAGATAAGTTCATTTGCCACTCTGGCTTTTACTTGCATGAATGTTTGTGTATAATCGCAATTAACTGCCACTGCATCTGAAGTCAAACGAAATAAGCTTATAGCTGATTTTTATTGTACCTTACGGTAGATCACATAGTTTATTTTCTTCGAGATCATGACTTTTCAAGACTAGACAAGTACACACGTCTGTTTACATGATAGAAGATAAGACTTTGGGTTTATGATTATAAACATTATTGATATATACTCTGTTTCTTGACTTTATGATATTGACAATGAGTATTATTATTTACATTATTTACAATAATTAAAGCAGAGGGGGAGGGGCGGGGGGAATATAATCCAACAAACTTTAGGAGGGTTATTTCACGAAAATAAAGCTTCCTACGAAAAATGAGCGGATAGTAATTCCGACATATATTTTTCAGACAAGGTTGGGGGTGAATCCAACAACTTTTGGAGAAAGTCTTTTTTGAAAATAAAGCTTCCTACGAACATGAAAATACAAGGTCACCAAGGCCTCTAACCGATCGAGATCTCACTCTAATTGGGTTGTTTAATTTTTGTATTGTCAATTCTTTTATGCGTCCTCGTTTACCTACCAGTTTGTCATCACCTCTGTGAAACCAAACTGTAAGTGAAATCCATAACGCGAGCGGTCTCATACCTGTATACATGAAATATTTTCCCACGCCAAGTGCGTCTACTATGTGAATCAGGTCAAGTGAGGTCGCGTGTCTGTCAAACGGAGACAACTCCTGCGGCCTTAACGAGTATGTGGATATCAACTTCCTTCTGAGCAGCTTGGGCAGCAACTGACGGAACGGTGAAGCAATTACTGAGTAATCGTTCGATAACATCAGTATCTTTCGTGTATTTCAACGCAAGATTTTTCGTTTCGTTATAAAGAGATTCTGCACGATAAATATCTCCATTCGACGGTTCAAACTAATCAATGTTTACAGATTCTGTACTTTAAAACAACTACACAGATACAGGGTCACTCTTACTGATATTTCGGATAAAATCAAACATATCACCGTTATAAAATTTAACGGCGCTATTTCGTGAAAATATTGTTATATCCGAAGTTCACGCGTGTGCGTTCTGATGAACGATCTCTATCAAAGCTCCATTTTCTTTATATTTTGATTCGTGCAAAATCTCTCAGGTTAGTGTCTTCACTCTTATTGGAAATCTTTTTCTTTTCCAGTTCGGCAACGTCTTTGATGGACTCTCCATGTTCCTTGACACGCTCGGCCCACTCATGTATTATTTTACGTCTTAGATCTGTTAAACCGTTTCCTCGTTCCGCGCTTGTAAAGTGTTCTGTAACTCGCTCAGCTATACAATTCAAGCGAGACATTTTCATCGGCAGGAGGTCATTAACACAAGATTTATCATTCAGCTGATATATCGCATAAACAACTGCCGTCACAGGATATGCTTGCTCATAATAAGGTCTATCAATTCCAGTCAGTATTCTAAAATTATATCTTTGTTCGTCGAGATAATTGTCCTTGCTCGCTTGTCATTCATTGTAGCATCGACATCTTGCATAATTCTGAATGTTAACCACACATGAGTCACGCCGTCATTACGAAATTCTCTCTTTGCTTCACGAATACGAGCAATTAAAATTTTATTCGTCAAATCAACCAGTGCTTCACTCGGCAATTCAAAGTTTATTCTGTCAAGATCAAATCTAGCTTTAGAAAGCTCAATCGCAGATAATCTCGTAAATTCCTCCATTGTTATAATTAAGGCAAAATATATTTAAATTAAAGTTTAATTTAATTATATAATGATTCAAGGAAATAATCATTGTAAGTGGGTGATGATTGGTTCTGCATCTCCTTGTAATAGGGCTTGTGTAAATGAATTCTGTGGATATCACATGAAAAGCATACGGCGTGAAAGTCTAGGATCAAAACTGTGTTTAAAGTGTAACGTCGGAGTCCGGGGTGAAATTGAGTTGTGTGCAGAATGCGATGGTAAAAAATACAGAGCCTTAAAACGGTAATACGATAAAAAAAAATAACAACGGCAACAGCGTTGCTGGTATAAGAAACGCCGAAGACTATCTCGCTAGATTTTCGAGTTAGCAGTCCCCCACATTTTTTTCTAGTAATAAAATATTAATTTAGACAAATAATATTACTATATAAATCAAGCAAGGAGAATTTGTGAAGCATCCTATCGTTACAAATTACGAGGCATCTCGCAATGATGTTATTAGGAACTGTCGACTAAAAAACCAGTTGGTTCTGTCAATAATGTTGGTTATCGCATGTTTGCTGCTGGTAAAAAGAAAGATATCTCTGTCGTAGGTTTGTGTATGAATGTTTTCACGGACTAATCGATGACTGTCCTGTGACTGATCATATTAATTCAGATCCAAAGGATAATTCTTTGAATAATTTACGGACTATTACACTGTCAGAACCGCAAATTTGGAAAAACTGAGAAACATGATAAATTTCCATGAGTAGTTAAATCTGTAAATGTAGATACAGGCGAAGAAATAATATTTCCATCTACATATGCAGCTGGAAATATTTTGATACTTACAAGCGCTCAATCCACCGTGTCGCAAATAAAATATACAGATCAGCATTTTCAAAGAATTACAAACAAAAAATAACATTTCAATATTACACACCACAAAAACTGCCAAGGGAGATAACTCCAACACCAGTAAATATTAAAGAGTAATCTCACTTGTATTTTATAACGAATTACGTTTATAAATAGAATTACTTTTTTGTTTTTGTGTTTTTCAAAAAACATTATCCTTGTTTTTCTGATTTTGTCGGATTTCATCACCTCTCCCGACTTTGTCAGGGATAATTAGTTAAGAAAAGAGATAAAAACAGACAAGCCACGATGTAAACCTATATGAACTATATCTGGATTTCCAATATTCTATAGAAGGACATTCAGACAGAATAGAACGGCTGAAGGAGCCCCATGGAAAGGTAAGTTTAATTCAGTCTTCTTGCAGTTTAACATTCACTCTCTAACTTTACAATAATCATGGGTTTCTTTTAATTTTAAACAGAAGTTTATTATATAATGAATTCCGAAAATATTGATGCAGTGATTTCTGAGATTAAGAAACTAAATGATGATGATATTCAACTTTATGACCAATTGGATCCTAAAAAAGTCACAAATGATTTTGAAATATTACATGACCGAAAATACGATGGAAGAAAAACACTAGCAGCCGAACACAGGTTTATTAAATTGCTCCATCAAGCGATGAAACAATCGTTACTTTATGTCGATGATGATAGAAACATCCGGAAATTCGTTTCACTCGCAAACGCGATTGAGAAAATTAGATTAGAGTTATCACGCGAATACGAAACAAAAAAGATAGTGAGTTCACGTGTAAGACAATTGAAAAATCGATGTACGATTGTGAACACCCTGACGGACTCATTGACGAAGTCCCTGACAGAGTCCTTGAGGAAAGTCAAGAGGGACTGTGAACGTCAGTGGTGTAACACCGAATTAAATTTATTTTTATTGCGACTCAGATTTGGATTTTTTTTCCATTAATTAAGAAATGTTTACTATATCTATTATATCATCGAGAATCTTACTACGAAATTTGTTTAGACAATAATAGCATACCATCAATTGTTGTGCATGGTTTATGTTTTCTATCTCGGCAATTATTGCATCCATTACATTCATTAGTATGATTTAATTTGAGAAGAGATTTGACAAAAAATCAGTCATTTCACAATCTCACATACAAACTTATTGTCAAAACTTCGTTTCTTAAATCAAACAGGTGTTCAACCTGGTCAGTAAGTCTGAAATACATCCGTGACAACAGCGGATTATGACATCGTAGATAAACCGAATTAACGGATACTGACACAATTAAAAACCTAAGCGGAACTTCGGGGTGAATGAATATAAGATATATCCTTGTTGTGCTTGTCTGGATTTTTTAAGATCTACTTGATAACTGTAATCGATTGTATCACACAAAGGATTGACTGCAATCGTTGATGCAATATTGACAACACCTGGTGACATATGACGACTACCACCGTCTAGATCATTGGTATGTTTGAGAATACTTGAAGGAGGGGATACTTTTCTCGATGCGGCAATAATCTGGGGATAATATTCATCAATAATATCACTGACAGTTTTTGTCATCTCATCGGTCTTAAATTCTGGTAATATGAATGTTGGTAATTCAGATTCTGTGATCGCGTAGTGTCTGAGAAACAGCTGTTTAACTGTTGTTGTGAGGAGGGGTATATAATCAATTCATTCATTACCGTCGGCAATTACTGTTTCAATGATAAGTTTATTGACATAACTGAGGTCTGATGCAACCTGGTTTAGATGTTGTATTGTTGCAATGATCTGTTGCTTTATATCATCATTGGAATAATCTTGTATATGACTGGAAAACAAATTTCGTAGTCTGTTGCTTACTTGTTTATGTTCGGTTTAATGGCGTCGGAAAATATTTAATAAAATTTTTGTCGATAATTGGTTTTTCATCATCAAAGTTATATATAGTTCTTCCAATGTTAGGATATATTGAACTATCAGACCTAGTAAAAAGAGTTCTCTTTTCAGTATCTTTATCACGTGATGATCCTATAAAACCCCACGGATTAATGTTTCGATATTCTGGAAGCGATAAAAATACTCTCTTGTCTGAAACATAATCAGATCGTTGAGGTTCTGGTAATGCTGTCGGTGATGGTGGTTGCACTTCTGGCCATCCTTACACAGTTCGGATCGACGACTGATATATACCTACGGCGTAGTCAGTTGTCGATATTTCTATCGCCGCTGATAATGTTGGCTCATGAACCGTGATAGCGATTTTGGATTCTTTTCCTGTGACAGCTTTCATCCTGCGTTGGAATTCATTATCGATCTGTTCTATTTGATAACTGCTCGTAGGAATACGAACAACGTGCCAATCGGGGGTTCCATCGGGTTTATTATTATACGAAAACACCCATGAATTATTTGCTTGCAACCCACCGAATGACTTTGATCTAATATTTGGCCAGCTGTAATATACTTGCAATTGCGCTAACGCTATTTCTTTGGCTGGAATTGCCGTTGGAAAGCTAACGTCGAATTCAGGATTAGTTGAACTGGCTGATATCATCGTAGTTGTTGGCGGTTTTGTATTAGCGACGATTTGTTCTAGCAATTCTTGTGACAGTATTATAAAGTCACGATTTTAAATCAGGGATCTTTGTTCCTTGACTCTGTCAAAGGGGTTTGGGTTCCAGTTGCTTCACAATAAACCTTAATCATTTCTGCGAATTCCTGATTTGATATTATTTCGTCATTGAGCCCTGATGATCTCAGCGATGATAATTTAGCGTGCACGTGTTTTGCCGCTAACAGCAACGTTGTATACTCGTGTAATTTATTAGCCGAACACGTTGATATCTTTTTTGCCATGATATTAAGAATACCAGCAACACCAGTGATAGCTGCCACACCAATTCCTATTACTGTTGCTATTATGTATGTGCCTGATAATGATCCGATTATAGTTGCAGTTTCAGCGACTACCGCGGATGCAGAATATACAATTGTCTCAGTAACAACGATACGTCTGCGGTATTTGTTTTGTTTTACTGTATGCTCATCAATGATATTTTTCAGATGAGTTTGCAACAAACACACTTGCTCGTATATGTAATCTTGTGCTTCAACTACGTCAATCAATTGGTTCATTATATAATTTAAGTAGGTGGTAGTTTAGTGACTAATTCAAGACACCAATAGTACAACATGACTAATTCCCTTTTTTCTTCGGGTTCCACCACAAATGTTCCCTCGTCGTCTTGATCCAATATCACTGACACAGATCCAGACGGAGGCAGGACTGGAGAACGCCGTGAAATTTAGGTAGATATTTTTAAATGTTCTAGTGCCGAGTACTGAGAATCTGTATATTCTGGTAACCTTAGCGGTATGTTTGATGGAATTATTGAGTGGTGACCATAACGCTGATCTATACGCTACTGTATCTACTGTATCATTGGTAATTTTTTTACGTCGTCGTTAATCTTTTTGATTTCGGAAAGTTTGATGTCGATGACTGTTGGACTTCCGAAAAAGTCATTAATGGCTCAATTTGTGTTTCAACGAAAATTTACAAACGCGGCTACATGAATAGCATATTCAGATCTAAATGTGGTCATTCCATCACTGATTGTCATTAACGAGGTCATCATCGGGATGTTGCTATTGTCGACGTATTTCTTAGTTGCGGCATCATCGTTTGAGTATGGTTCTCCAAAACCAGTAATTTTATTATTAGCCATATTGAGAGAACCAGTCATTGTATCACCGGCGGATAGTAAGCGATCATTGATCTCAGTTCTCGTCGTGGCGTTGTTGCTGTCTACGTATATTTTTGTTGCCACATCATCGTCTAATTTTGGTTCTCTCACATTGATAATTGTATTTCTGCTCATGTTGAGATCGCCATACATACCTCCGATTCTTCTGATGCGTCCAGCAATCTCTCCCATGAGTGTTAAGACTGGTTCCTCAGAGGTTTTAATTTTACCGTTTTTAGCAAACACCACTAAGTTATCTTCGGTCGCATCTGGAAATCATAGAATAATATATGTCAACGGGATACTGCTCGTATTTAATCCTCCTTGCTGATCCCGAAATGCAACAGCTTCATTTTGGTCCATATCTATGAGACGCACAAGATTAGCGAGCTCATCATTGACCTGGTCAAGTGTTGCATACTTGGATAATTCACCTTGAGGCTTGCCCCGAGCAGATCTTCCGAAAATATTTACCATTGTATATTGACTAAGGCCTGTTTAAAACGACGGTGAACGGTATACCGTCTAGTGGTATACTCGTGCACGACTTTATGAGGAGGTGTCAGCGACATTGACACAGCGTCGATCACAGCGAGTACTTCATGGCCACATTCTGGCGGATCAGTTATTGTCCGCGTTGGTAATGTTGAATACCAGATCGGCGGAATGCTATGCATTCCAGCGTCAACATATTTTAAAAATTATTTTGGTGGCGCTAACCCATACGAATCGAAATAAACAATTCCACGTGGATCAATAGTGTATGCAACCTAGTGAGTATCTGAACCAGAACTTCCATCGAAATTAATGATACCGGTTTCAACACGGTTTGGTTGTTTTGATAATTGATCACACATAAAAACACCACTGAAGCTTTTGATGTTTATTTTTTTAGCAGAATCAAGTAAATCAATATTGGACATAGGAAGCATCAACGATGTGTCCCGGGCAGTCTTAGACCTTTCCCCGTGGATTGACCGTACCATGAATGAGGGGTTCCTGGCAGTCTTAGACACAATCCGTGAAGGGATCGACCATTTTTGGAAGTATTTAGTCCGTGACCTGTTGCTTTCTTTAATGCCATCCCAGCGGCAGTTTCAACAGCACCAATTGCAACTGCTTTGCAACAGCTGGGGCTGCAGCGGCTATCAACGCTGGTATAACTGCAAGAAGTGGAAATATTCCACCCGTCTTGACTGCGTCTTTAATGGCACCCGCAAAACGATTACGTCGTACACCGGTATTTGATCGTTTGGCGTCATTGAAGTGCCTGAGTTGAAATTCTGTCAGTGATAGTTCATTTGAACCACCTGCGATCTGTTCTGATTTCAGCAATATTTTTATTCCACAGTTCTTTTTTGATACTGATTGTAGCCTTTGTAATCTGACCAGGAGTCATATCGACACTAACATGATGATATGACATTATAATATCATAGACAATTTAATTAAATGTTTTCCACTGGGGCATCAATGACTCTCATTTGTCCACCAACACCTTCAAGTAGCATTGTTTTGTCTGAGAGGATAACAGCCATTGCTCTGTAATTAGCAATAGCTCCTCTTGCCACACGAGCTCGAAAGTGTATATCAACGACATATTGTCTAAATAAATCCATATGTTCCAGAAAAAAGTAATAAATCCGATACAGCGTTGTAAAATCTAGTTGTGATATTTGTAGACCAGAATCAATATTTTGATCACGTCCCATGAATGTCATCAAACGATGATATGCACGTGCTACATGATTGTTATCAAAATTCAGTAATATATCCTCAGCTGGTTCTTGATGTCCATTTATTCTCAGTGAAATTTCAGTGACACCAAGTTTGTCAAATATCATTATACTGCGCATTTGTGAGTTTACTCGCGTGTCATCTTGGAAAGCAACAAATATTTGTCGCGGCGCAGAGACACCTTGCTGTGATGCTATCTGCCATGTGAAAAAACATTAATTGTACTTTGAACACTATCTGTGGTCATCGTTAACCATGATAATGTTGATTTACCAACCAAATTCATAAAAGAGAAAAGCCGTTGTTCTTCAGCGAGCGATGGTATCATTGTTGGGATCCACGACGAAAGTTTTGTTAGCATTACCCTACCTGCATCACCGACGGGGCGCCAGATTGCATCATCGTCTGTGGCTTTTCTTACGAGTACAACTGTATGCTTGGCTCCAAAAAATAACCTTGTTGACATTTCCGCAAAAATCCAAAGATATGTGACTGTGGAATTGAACATGAAAATCTTCTAGTTCCATCTTTCAGCATTGATCGACGTGCTGCGAATCCTAAGTTGAATTCTGGATTAGCATCATGAACCATCGGCCACACATGAGCGTCATCGGCGTCGGCGAAGTTTCTTGGTCGTCTTATATTATCCTGTCTGTTGTCAGGGTGGTCAGAAGTATTCTTCACAAACATCATTGACAGACCAGCTGATTTTGAATAATCATCGCTTTATCTTGCAAAGCCATTATCGTCGTGGCAACGTCGACGTCTTTCTGAATTGATTCAATATTTCTTCCGTCGATGATATACGTGGCACTGTCAAACAATGCCATGATGTCATTATTAACAAAACCAACCCTAACATCAGCTCCGTATTCAGTATCCTCTGTTTTTAAAATTTCACCTTCTACTTCAATAAGTGCTTCAGCGGGTAAGAAATATTTACTTGTATTCTGAACTTGCAGCTCTGTTTGACAACGCTGATTTGGCTCTCGTGCCTCATAAGAATAATACTGATAATCACGCACCGATTCATCTTTGAGGACTGGCGCATCCATGTCGAATGCGGGATCAGATACACGCTTGAGCATCTTTATTATACTTGTTATCGTCTAAAACGAAGACCACTTCCTGCAATCAGAGTAGCAGTTATATTGATTTCTTTTTCACCAACCAACTCAGCTAGTTTTTGATTTGCAGTTTGATGTATTATTTTACTGACACCTGTAGGCATAACTTTAGTGCTGCGTAATTTTACTGGCTGATGTCGGACCGCTTGCCGTTTGTTTATTAATCGTGCTAGTCTATCCTTGATTGCCGAGAATGCTTTACTAGCAACATCACCAACAGCACCAACACCTTTATCACGAACAATGTCAATAGCTTACATTGATAATTGTTTTACAATCGGTGTTGCATTTGGGGCTATTATTCTAAATAGGCCCTGAACAACATCACCAAGTCCATCTCCGTAGATCACTTTGTATGTTGGTAATCGTGAATTTATCACCCTGCCCATTACAGGTCCACGTTAAGCATTATGTATGATCATATTATTTTCTTGTCACTGATCTAATTGCCTCAATCATGAACGACTTCATCGATGAGGGACCGATAAACATTAATATCCATGATACCTCCTGTAAATAATCTCTGACAAATAGCAGCTGCTTCATTGACGATTTCTGGGGAATTGTTGCCGGCTCGTTTTCCGCCAATCAGAATTTCTAGTCGATCAACATCGGCAAGGATGTTGCTGGGGCATCAGGTAATAAGACCACTTCCCCTGGTACCTGAACCAGGAGTGGCGATACCACTTCCAGTGGCACCGGGGATAGAACTTGCATCTTGCCATTCTTCTTCTTCCTCACTTGTTGTTTTGCCTGGTTGCTGTGATTGTTGTTTTTGTGGTTGTTGTTTTTGTTTTTGTGATTGTTGTTTTTTGTGGTTGTTGTTGTAACCGTAGAAAATAAATTGTTTATTCCATTATCAAATGCAATTAATCTTGTATCATCATTTCGGGTCCGATCAACTCCTTGGTGTATGCCAAATATCCATTTGTACCATGCTTCATGACTTACATTATCATCAGCGTACTCGGGTTTTAGAAAAAAAAATTCTATTATCATAACTGTACAAGCGCAGGTAATTCTGCCACGTCAAAATTGCTTATGAAGGCAATACTCTTTTCGGTAAATTTATCATTCCCTTCAGTTCTAACTCTTGCTTGTTCCGCTTCTGGCTCTGATTCTGGTTCTGGTATACGATCCTTCATATCGGCTACTTCATAACGAAGCTGGTCAATACCATCAAGTATTTCTTGTGTTTCTGGTTGAGCAGCAGCTATTTCCCCTGGAAGTTCTCGTAAGATCTTTTTTGTTTGTTTAGTTCTTTTCACGATTTTTCCAGTTCCTTCAGCGGTTTGCTGTAACGTGGGAAGAAAACCTTTGGTAGCTTTGTACCCGGTTTAAATAACTGTTCTGTACCTTCTGTAAATTCCACCTGAGACTCCTGATGCTCTTGTAATTTTTGTTTGACAGACTCACGGATTGGAAGATACTCTTTTAATTTCCTCTAGTAACTTTCGAGCTAGTTTGGATGTATTAGATTCCGTGGTTAGTGTTATTATTAATATAATAATGATTTAATTACGCAAATACCTAAAGTGATCAGAGATAACTGCAATCTTCTGGTTCTATTTAGCGGAGTTGATACCCACATACTCGTTAAGGCCGCAGGAGTTGTCTCCGCTTGCCACACACGCCACCGCACTTGACTTGATTCACAGGGTAGACGCACTTACCGTGGGAAAATGTTTCATGTATACAGGTATGAGACCGCTCGCGGTATGGATTTCACTTACAGTTTGGTTTCAAAGAGGTGACGACAAACTGGTAGGTAAACGAGGACGCAAAAAAAATTTGAAAATACAAGAGTCAAAGATTAAACAACCCAATTTGAGCGAGATCTCGATTGGTTAGAGTCCTTGGTGACCTTGTATTTTCATTTTCGTAGGAAGCTTTATTTTCAAAAAAGACTTGCTCCAAAAGTTGTAGAATTCCTCCCCGGTCTGAAAAAAATATTTGTCGGAATCACTATCCGCTCATTTTTCGTAGGAAGCTTTATTTTCTCGAAATAACCCTCCTAAAGTTTGTTGGATTCCCCCCCCGCTGCTACATAATTATATCTCAAAATGCTAGTTTTATCTCTTTAAAGTGATATATATATGTATATGTATAAGTGAGGCAGGATATATATATAGAGCATATATATATATATATATATATATATATATATAACTGCTGGCATTTGCTAGTAAAAACACAGACAGTTGGGTAAGTGAGCAAATATAAGCGCACATGATGGAGATGATACTCGGAAGAAATGTTTTCTGAGTTCCTGACACTGTCAGAAGTTGAGTCGTCAACCACGAATGCTTAGATGTCAAAAGCAGTGATGTTACACACCTCGATAATATGATCATAAAGCAGACTGAAAACTCTCGTCCTTTAGTGTGGTACAAATTACTTTTAGGGTTAATTTTTGAAGCTTCGTAAGGTCATAGTATGCAAAACCGACATCCACTAGTTGACAAAACACATAAAACGATATACCACAAAATTATCCTCAATATTATGTGGAAAACTTAATCAAATAATTGTGCTGATTTACCACAAAATTTATTATATTTATTGAGCAGTGCAATATTGCAGCAGCCCGTCGAATATATAATATTGCTATAATAGATTCATACATCCTTTTATTTTATGGACAGCCGTGTAAGCACCCCTATGTAATCTTTGTAAAAAATAGCCATACAAGCTTTGCCGCAATGGATAAGTGTAATTTCGAGCACTGATCCTTAGAATAACATTCATGGATATTTGAATGTACACTGAGTCTGACAATAAAATCCATCAATCTCTCTGGACTATGATAACTGTATCATTGCATAGGGTTTATATTGATAAAATTACTGCACATGGTGGTTTCCTAATCGACCAAATCAAATCACTTTTTTGCGATTGCGTATAGTGGGAGATAACTCTTATAAATTGTCCTTGCTTTTAACAGGTAACTAATACTGATTTTCTGATAGATCATCTCTCCTATATAATGTCATGGCTTGCTACTGAACTCTTTTATTTGTGTCTGTTGCGAGGCTATCTCTGTTATATTACGTAATGGCTTTTAATTGGGACAATTTTGTATGTTCCTTCTGATAATCCATTTCTTATAATGAAATGACCTATAACAGATCTTTTCACGGATCACTAGACATAAATTTTGATCTGAAAATAGCAAATAATCGCAAAGTCTGTAATCACTAAGACATTACCGCTGATCCCAAGCTTCAAGCTCAGTAAATAAAGCCAACCATTATATCTCACCCTTGAAAGCAGAATTACAGCTCTATAAGTTTATTTGAATATTGTAATAAAATGCATGTTTGTAAGATCATCGTTGGAAAGATTTTGATTGAACATTATTATCTTATGGAAGCTTTCAGATCACTGTTGTACAAAATTTTTTGAACATTGACGTCACAAGAAAGATTTCCAGATCATAGTTCCAGTGATATCGTTTGTACATTTTTTTGTAAATAGTTTTTGAACATCTAAATATTCACATCAAAGTAATTGTTTTAAATATGGTATTAATGCAAATATAACACACACACACACACACACACACACACACACACACACACACACACACATATATATATATATATATATATATATATATATATATATATATATATATATATATATATATGTATATATATATACCAACCTAGCTACCAAACTTCCTGCATACATACATACATACATGCAATCATGCATTAATACATGCATGCATGCATCCATCCGTTCGTCTGTCCATCAATGAATGCATGCATGCATCTATCCATTTATCTATCCATCTGACCGCTCCGTGGCCTAAGTGGTTGGAACATCCGCCTCGGATGCGGGATGTTGTGATCCGAACCCCGGTCGAGTCATGCCAAAGATATAAAAACTGCACTACGAGCTACCTTGCATGGCGATCCATGTTAAGAGATCCGTGTTGCATGGCGATCCATGTTAAGAGATCCGTGTTAGGTCTATTCAGCCTGGGTCAGCATAATGTGCCTGGATTGGAGAAAATGCTACATTTCTGCGGCATGGTGCCCCATGCTTAGACATCACAGCCACACTGCAGACATCGTGGCGATATGACTAAACGTTTTAGAGATACGTTAAAAATCTGAACACACAAACACACATTCCATGCATGCATTGATGCATACATACATACATACATACATACATACATACATACATACATACATATATGCATTACTTCTTGACGTATATAACCATTTGTATAACGTTTCTTGATGAATGTATGTATGCATGTATGCATGCATGCATACATACATACACGCACGCACGCACACATACATACATACTTAGAAATACATGACGCAATATATAGCTAGATGAATAGATGGATGGCCACCTCTGACAAGTATACTTAGTATTTACACATGACAGAAGTAAAGCCCATCAAATTGACATTGCAACATAATTTTAGGGCATTTGTTAATATCGTCCGAACATTACTCTTCATCTTCCTATATAAGAAATTTCTTTATGAAGAGTGTTCATCATTGCAGCCTCTCAGTGCCATGTGAGTCTGCACCTGCTTGTATTCTGGCTAGTCTCTTCTTTCACCTGACTGTATGATTACGAGATGTAGAATCTGTGTTTCTTATTAATATATAAGACAAATCTGTTTATGTAGTTTGCTATGTATGCCTCTGCTGAATGTGATTTTTACTGTTATATATGAGTACGAATGCATTTGTGTGATATTATCATACTTTAATAGTCACGTTCCAGACGATAATAGTTCTCAATGCGACATTTTGTATGTATTCGTGTGTGGTCTGACCAGCATTTTTAATAATCCTCTGCTACTTTATTGTTATTCTTTCTGTACTTCTGTACCAAATATGTATGTATGTATGTATGTATGTATGTATGTATGTATGTATATATATATATATATATATATATATATATATATATATATATATATATATATATATATATCCACAAATTAAACCGGGTTGCTCGAACACAAGTTGAGATGTTTACTTAATCATAGATCATCTAACCGACTCAGTCAAGCCCTATGCTGAAACAGCCACTAAATGTTTTCGTTTCTTTCTCTCGTTTGCAGTCTGGTCCAGGAGTCCAGAAGAAACTTGATGAAGAGATGGTGGCTTAATATTCCATTTCCAGGTATACCTCAATTTCCTGGTATTCCTGGATCTGGCAAAAAATAACACTCCTGGACACAAGAAACAAATTCATGCCTTTTATTGTCTCAAGGTCGATTACTTCTTCATATATGTAACCTTTTGTATAACGTTTCGTGATGAAAATCCCGTGACTCTGATCTGTTGATGCAGTATATGTGCAAGGAGCACGACCGAAAGAGGGTTATCACAGCTGGATGAGAAACGACTAGGAACATATTTGTCGTTTGATAGCTTACATGAGCGAAGTTGTCACTTTTTATACTCAATTTGTCGAAAGACGTCTGTCTATACATTTTTATATTTTGTATTATCGCTGATATAGGGCTCATAAAACAAGGTAGCAATGAAGAAAACAAAAAGGTATTGAAACAACTTACATACACTGCCTATACCGCCACTTATCCACAAAGTCTAAAAATGCACACGTTTGGTCACCATATTTGTATTTAATATATCTAATGTATCTGATATTGTTATAAAACCTGGAAATATTAGGTAACGATTCTGGTATGCGCGTGTATTTAGTGCATATCTCACTCTAAAACAGATCAGATGAGAATGATCTCATCTATGCTTTGCTTTGTTCTTTACAATATAATAATTTAAGTTAGAACCGCTTCCAGTAAATAGCAGAGAATATGATTGGTTTAGTACACTTCATATACATCGGATCAAATTAATGTAATTTCGATAAGGAAATTATATTATTTTGAGTCATTCATCATATTATTTCATTTCTTAAACTCCTGTGCTATCCCCTCTCGATGTCGTCGATAAAGACTAGCAAAGTTTATGTGAGTTCATGTTATTCGTCACAGTAATCTTCTCTAAATGAACGGGCATAGATTCCTGGTTATCATAATTTCTTGCATATATCCAATTTTTACGAATTTACGTTTTCTACGTTTTGATTGGATGTAAAAGGTCACGTGATATTAAGCTGGCATTTTTTTTTTTACACATCGATAAATTCTGCGGACTACTTTTGGTTCCCTGTGTCCAGATCATTTGATGTGAAGATTTATCTATATCAACGCTTTACACCCTAATAATAACAACAACAAGCTCCCACCCACCCGCTCCTGTGATTTCCGATCAAAAATGACAAGCCACAGATTAAAATCGACCATTAGAAGTTAAAACAATGTTATTGCACAGACCTTCCTGCACTCCAACACTAACCCCTTTTGCCGAAAAAGGCATATTGCAGGCTTTAGAAGCCAGTCTTCGGAAATTATTGCATTTTACCTCGACAACATGTTACAGCAGCGATTATTAAAGGTCAGGGTCATGTCAACCAAGGGATCTCACTAAAAATGGACACGATTTTGCTTTTGAAGGATCGAAACGTGTAGAAAGTAACAACAACGTTGCTATAAGAACACCTGCCATACGCAAGCGTAGTTTTTTTAAAAAAAGAGGAATATTCCTTGTTTAACCGCAACAACCATTTTTTTATATCTTAAAATAATGATCATAACAATATATTACTGGCATGACCCGCTATGACATTCTACACCGTATCACTGTATAAAGAATCGATGAATCTTGGCTAGCGAAGATAGGGCCATGTATTCTATCGTACTTAAGAGGCTAATGAAAGAAAGCTTCGATGTACATAAAAGTGAATGTTTTGTTGATTAAATCTGCTGATCTGATGTTAGAAAAGGAAATAAATTGGAATTATAAGGATTAAATGATCATGGTTGGGTATTTATCGATGTGTAAATTTTACCTAATCACTCACAAAGTTTACATAAAGTCCTTCGGACTTGAAGGAATATATGTAAACTTTGTGAGTGATTAGGTAAAATTTACACATCGATAAATACCCAACCATGATCAATTAATCCTATAATATATTCGACTTTTTTATATGTTCTTCCTTACCTTACTAAAATAAATATAAATTCAAATGTTACGTGTCTAGGCTCGTACAAAAGTAACAAAGAAGAGAGTGAAACCAACAAGCTTTGTAAAATTTAACAAAATGATTTATTTCCCAAGAAAAACAAGGTAAAAATATGAAAAAGGACTCTAGGTCAGCAAAAGATACAAAGTTTCAAACTACTGCGTTTTAATCAGGTCTAACAGAACTGAACTGAATTTTCTGGAAAAATGTCAAATCCAGTGAATAAAGTTATCATGGTCAAACTCACTTATCTCGACCTCGGTTATCTCGAAAACCCGTGTATGTCGAGCACTTTGGTCCGGTCCCGAAAAAATCCTTCTTTGTTATGCTATTTTTTCCCTGCTTACCTCGACCCCTGTTAAGTCGATAACCCGGTTATGTCAGGCATAAGTTTCGGTCCGAAGTAACGTGGACACGCTTAATTCGACGAAAACTTTTAATGTCCATCTCGGAGAAATTTTACAAGAAATGATCCGGCGTTTCCGCTATTACCAGTACCTCGTACAGTCGGTACAAGACCAAATTTTACCGGGACAGATGCTAATCAACCAATCAATGCATGGTTTATCACTTACACAGAGTGGAGAAAATTATCATGTAAACAATGCTTTAGAGTAAGGAAACTGAATGCATGCATTTCTGAACTTTACGTAAGCTGCGTTCAAAATGGACATTATCGCATTTCCACACCATGACAATATAAGTTTGTCCCACACAGCATCGCGAGTTTGATCTTATCTATAACTCGGAAAATTATCGGGTTAACATCATTAAATGTAGCTAAAAATACCTAATTTGTTTTGCACAATATATTTAAAACAAATTCGGTAATAATTAAAGTGTTTTCATGCTTGGTGCAAGCGTAAGCCTTCAACTTCAGCGTGGCTAGATCATGTGACTCACAATAATCTATAAATAAAAACCCGCAAAACTCCAAAGTAAGCTGCCCCCCCCCCCACCCCCCACCCCCACACACATTGGTTATTAATTTGTTTTGAACAGGAGTAAATAAAAGCACCAACGGTATTGTAAAAAAAAAGTCTATAGCGTCCAGTATTTTTTTATGAAAATGGTGATCTCTGTACCATGATT
The DNA here is from genome assembly GCA_016617855.1 of Megalonaias nervosa. Taxonomy (NCBI): domain Eukaryota; kingdom Metazoa; phylum Mollusca; class Bivalvia; order Unionida; family Unionidae; genus Megalonaias; species Megalonaias nervosa. The sequence goes on along the minus strand of JAECUM010002720.1, from coordinate 60,504 downwards.
ACATATTCTTCAACACAAACGGAATGAAGCAGAAAGCGACTGATAGGATTAAAATTTGAAACAGAAAGAAGAGTGCTTTCATTTGTGTTGTTTTTATCTTGAATTTCAAAGTCTTGCAATCCATCAAAGAGATTAGCCAACTCTCCTTCTGGTACTGTGTTCTTGCCGAGGATCACTGATCAAAGTCGGGAGGGATATGGGACTACAGGTGCATGAATATAATAAGTTGTCTTCCAACTGCATGAATGGAATAAGTTGGATTCATACAGAATTTGATGCTGAGACAGTTATCTTTAAAGACTTGAAACACTTTTTACAGTTTGTCGGTACATGAATACCGACAGCCTGTCTTTTTCCGGTACAGAATCAAAATGTATCGGTACAAACCGGCATATACTGGTGTATAAACAAAAAGATTGACTTTCACGCACAATATTGGGCAGTTACATTTTGCTGCTAGTCACAAGTCAACTCTAACAAAAGAAAACACTTTCAAAAAAACCACCAAATACAGTCCTACATGCACATGTGCTTCAATTGGCCGAGATTTTAGATAGTGTGAGAAAATCATTGTCTTGCTGAGGATGAGACTATTCACAGGGAAATAAAACAACTTTAAACCACTGACATTGTTGCAGTTACTTATTGTTGTAAAAATATGTGACTTGTTACTTAATCTCATTTAAAAGACCTCCAATCTTCTTTTATCTCCAACCATGCATGACTGAATTATTATTTTCATTGTGCATTAGAAATGCCATTTGTTTTTAGAAATAAAACTCCTCATTTTTTGGTACTTCAGATGTATAATCATTGTTCTCCAGTAGATTTATCAACTAAACCCTGATATCACGGGACCCGGTTATGTCGACGATTTTTTTAAACCTACGACGTAATCGAGATAACCGGGTTTGACTGCATTACAATAACATGTAATGAAAGAAAATAAAAAAAAAGAATTTAAAACTAACACACAAGTAATTAAATTACATATACGTAACACTTCCCTCATAAAGAAAAAGAGATTTATAAAATAAAACTTTCTTTTTACCATATGTTAATTATACATGAGGCAAAACTAATATATAAGAAGAACGCTTATGACTTATACAAAGTGTACACAAAATAATATTTCTATACATGGGAAAGTGCATCTGCTATTAAATTGTCTTTTCTCTTGATGTGCCTGATGTGAATATTATATTCCTGTAACAACAAACTCCACAAACTCCACCTTAATAATCTTTGATTTTTGTTTTTCATCTTGTCGATGAAACTAAGGGGGTTGTGATCACGAAACAGAACAATCAGAGAAGGAGCTGAACTAATGTAAACTTCAAAATGTTGTAATGCCAATATCAAAGCCAAACATTCCTTCTCGATTGCTGAGTAATTTCTTTGGTGCTTATTTAACTTCTTAGAAAAATAGCACACTGGATGATCAACACCATTTCTATCTTCTTGAATCAATACTGCTCCAACCCCAACATCACTTTCATCAACAGATAGTCTAAAAGATTGACTGAAATTTGGAGCTGTAAGAACTGGTGCACCTTTAAGTATGGCCTTTAACTTGTCAAAAGCCTCCTGACATTTTTCAGTCCAAAGAAACTTGTTTTTCTTGCTCAATAAATTTGTCAGGGGTTCAGCAATATTATAAATATTGGAACAAAATTTCCGATAGTATCCGGCCATACGCATCAGTTACTTTTTACTGACAAGCACAGGGAAATCAGAGATAGCCTTGACATTAGCATATATAGGTTTAACTTGTCCATGTCCCACTATATGTCCTAGAAAAGTTACACAAGCACGGCAGAACTCACTTTTGGCAAAATTAATTGTCAAACTTGTATCAGTGAGTCTGTCAAATAATTTCCGAATTGTTGCTAGATGTTCTTTTCAGGTGTCGCTGTAGATGATGACATCATCGACGTAAGCATCACAATTATCTAGACACGATGTAATCATATTCATTAAACGTTGAAAGGTACTAGGCGAACCCTTCATCCCAAACGGAATCACTTTATATTGATAAAGTCCATCTGGAGTCACGAATGCCGAAATTTCCTTTGCCCTTTCCGTTAGTGAAATTGCCAAAATCCTTTCAGAATGTCAAATTTGGTGACATACTTGGCATTTCTAATTTTATCAATGCAGTCATCGATTCTTAGTAATGGAAATGAATCTGTTTTAGTCTTATTGTTTACCTTCCTATAATCAGTGCACATACGGCAAGTTTCATCTGGTTTCGGAACAAATATACATGGTGAACTCCAGTCACTTTTACTGGACTCTATGAAATCATTCTCCAACAAATACTGAATTTCCTTTTTCAAGTATTCCTGTTTGAGAGGGTTCATCCTGTATGGGTGTTGTTTCACAGGTTTGGAATTTACAATTTCAACGTCATGAAAAATTTTGTTTGTCCTCGTAGGAACATCTGGAAATAAGTGCTCATATTCAACTAATAACTGTTTCAGTGCATTCCTTTCTTGTTGTTGCAAATGTGAAAGTTTCTGGTCCAGATTATTCATAATTTCTGAATTCCGAAGATTTCCAAAATCAGTAGAGTCCGATTGAATTCCTTCACTTAAATCCTCACTGAGTGGGACAGGTACAACTAAATTAATTGCATGATTTACCTGTCTATCTCTCTCAATATATTGGTACTCCTATAATTTATTTAGATCAGAGTACTATTTTTATAATTTAATTCATTCATTTTCTTCTTAACTTTGTAAGTGCCGTATTACCTTATTTGAAGAAAATTTTAAAGAATGAGCAGGAGAGAACTCAATTTCCAGACTCAAAAGTTCTCTCCATTAAAGTTCTGTGAAAACATAGTTTCACTTTTGACCTGAATTGCTGAGTGCCAAATTCAAGCATACTAGCTGGAAACTTCCAGACATAAAATTTGACCCTTGATCCGATTGGGCAGATTTGGGAAGGCCAAACTGAGTAAAAAACTTTATCAAAGCTTTTACTATTGTTTTAGTTTTTATATTCCTCAAATGAATTGCCTCTAGGAATCTTGTTGACGCACACATAATGGTCAACAAGTATTGGTTGCCTGACTTGGTCTTAGGTAAGGGACCAACACAATCTACCATTATTCTGCTAAACTGGTTCATCAAATGCAGGAGTAGGTTGCAGATGAGCCTTAGGTATCTTCTGATTGGGTTTTCCTACCATTTGACAAGTATGACAAGATATGCAGTATTTACAAACATCACTTTTGAATTTTGGCCAGTGAAAGTCAGTCAAGATCTTGTGATAAGTCTTATTAATCCCTAAATGACCAGCCAGAGGAGTTTCACGGGCCAGACTAAGTATTTCCTGTCTGTAAGATTTTGGAACTACAGTTTGATAGTTCACTGACCATTCGTCACCAGCAGGTACCTCGGGAGGTCTCCATTTTCACATAAGAATTCCATTTTTAATGAAATAACAGACAGGTACTTCAGTGGCTTCGGTTTCACTAATGGCCCTTCGAAACAAACAGGAGATCTCAGGATCTTTATCCTGTTCAACGACATGTGATTGTCGTTTGTCACCCTGATTAGAAAAAAGAGAATGAGTAGTTAAAAGAGGATCACCGTGAACAGTGCCTTTTAATTGATCCAAACAAGGAGTGAAAGTGACCTCAAAAGCCTGACCAATACATGTGTCAGCGAAAGGAATACTTTCCTTATCGAAATCATTCTCAAGAGCTTTCTTTGCCATAGCTCTGGTAACTGCATAAGCTGGGTATAAATCAGGGAATTCTTTTTTCAATTGGATCAACCTTCTGATCCAAAGAAGGCTTGTCAGTTACAAGTGGATTAACCACAACCTTATCTCCAGCTAGGTCACTGCCTAGTAATAAATGAATGCCCTTAACGGGTCAAGAAGACACTATTCCTACTGTCACAGGTCCTGAAACTAAGTCTGATGACAAATGCACACAATGGAGAGAAACATTAACAAAGCCACACTCTGCTCCCTGAATAAGAACACTCTCATTAGAAGTAGACTTCTCAGAATAAGGTAGAGTACCTGATAATAAAAGACTCTGAGAAGCTCCTGTGTCCCTTAAAATTTTAATAGGGATAGGATTGACCAAATCAACCAAGAGTGATATTGAACCTATCGACATGAATGGTTCATAATTCTCCATAATACAATCAGACTGGGGTTTATTAGACCCAACAAATGTATTGCTTTCAATACATGACCTTGACTTCTTAGAAATAAGAGCATTTGGGATAGATCTGTCTCGATTCTGATGCTTATACTTCAATTTGAAGCAATCAGTAATAACGTGTCCTTTCTTCTTGCAATAGGTACACGTAATAAGAGACAAGGAGTTTGAATCAAGTTTATCAGAAGCTTGATTTTTAAAAGTTGAGCCAGATTGAGTTTTAGAAGGGCTCGTATTAGGCTGAACCGGTAAACTGCTGAGTGAAAGACTTGCCTGCAACAGGAACTTTATGAGTTAAGAAATACTCATCAGCAGCACAAGCAGCATTTTCCAAGGTTTCGATCTTATTGTCGTCAAGGTAAGTCTTAACGTCACTATGGACATGGTTCTTGAACTCTTCAACTAACAGAAGTTGTTTGAGACTTTCATAATCTTGTTCAACTTTCTTGGCTAAGCACCACCTATCAAATAACTGCTGTTTTTCTCTTGCAAATTCGACATGAGTTTGTCCAGCTTCTTTTTTATAGTTCCTAAATTTTTGCCGATAAGCCTCAGGGACTAGCTCATAACCCTTTACGATGCATTCCTTAACCAAATCATAGTCAGTACTTTGCTGAACTGACAGTGAATGGTAAATATCACTAGCGTTACAAATAAGCACACATTGTAGTACACATTGAGTCCAATGCTCCCTTGACCTTTTCAAATTTTCAGCAACTTTTTCAAAACGAAGAAAATATTTGTCTACTTCTTTTTCTCTGAAAGGGGCCACTAACCTGATCTTCTTTGTAACATCAAAACTTGAATTTGTATGTGAAGTGGGAATGTGCTTTTCACTTGCCAGCCCTATTTATTTTAACTTAATCTGAAATTCCCTTTCATCCTTTTCTCTTTGGATTTGCATCTGTCTCTCTCTCTTTCTTCCTACTGCATTTGTTTATCTTTCTCTCTCTCCTCTTTTTTAAATTGTAACTGCATTTGTTTCTCTCTCTCTCTCTCTCTCTCTCTCTCTCTCTCTCTCAAATTGCAACTGCAATTGTTTCTCTTCTTTCTGTAAATGCAGTTGTTCTTTTTCTTTCTCCAATTGCAACTGCATTTGCATTTGTTTTTCCTCTTTATCTTTCTGAAGTTCCAGCTTCCTTAACTCTAATTCCATCTTGTATTTTAATTTTAATTGCTTTATTTTTATGTCAGAGTCTGATGCAGACTTATTGATTGAAACCAAAACACTTTTATCCAAAACATTTTTTTTCTACCAAATACAAGATCAAAATGTTTTTTATTTCTTGCTTCGTTAAAGAAGGTTTGCCTCAGAAAGATCATATTTTCTGGCAAGTTCAAGCAATTCATCTTTCTTCAAACAATCCAACTGCTCCTAAGTAGGATGGAAAGAAAGGTCTCCACTTTTGATGACATTGTGAAAAGCCCTGTTGATTTCATTAAAGATTTCAAACAAAATGTGAAATAATACTTGAGATTTTTTAAAAATTCTGAAAACTAGGGGAATTTAAATTTCAAAAAACAATTTTCTGAAATATTTTAGCCAAAATTCATATATCCCAAGGATGAGGCTCCAATTTCCTTTCTTATGTGTCTAGGCTCATACAAAAGTAAAAAAGAAAAGAGTGAAGCCAACACACTTTGTAAAATTTAACAAAAGAATTTTTTTCCCTAGAAAAACAATGTAAAAATATGAAAAAGGACTTATGGTTTATGAATCAAATCCAAAAATTAATCCAATAATTAAAAATGTAAGTTTTATCACTAAAAAGTTCTAAGCGAATCAAAGTTCGAATCCCGATGAAGTTCCAAGATGGAAGGCGATGACGTTCACAGAGGAAAAGAGAAAGAGATTATCATACAGTAATGCAGGCCCTTGAAAATGTAATACAGCTTTCATGATTCTGATGGATTTCAATAAGAAGATGACTATAGAAATATAAAGCTTCTTTTTTTAATTTTCCCATGACAGCTCATTAATACGACAACATTAGCTCAGTGATTTGATTGCCAGACTCACACCCGAAAAGGTTCGGGTTCAAATCCTAATTATTAACAACATGTGCACATGTGTATCTGTCTGCAGTACAGCAGGGACATAATTTAACTTGGACAAGTTAACACTTTCAATAACAAATAACAAACAGGATAAATATGTGATTACTAATGAGAATATTATAAATAATATATTGATTCTTAAGAAGTTAAATATAATTTGAGTCCTTCGCTTTGATTTTCTTGTCCCAATGTCATCTGGCTTTGTTTATCATCACACCAACAACAAAATTTTAATAATACAAATATTATAAGAAAAATAACATGATCATGAAATTTTGACTGTAAGATTATGATACAATTAAAAATTGTAAAGGTATACTGATTGTGTGCCACTAAGGGTCCCATGCTTCCCAACAATTTAATTTAAAGAAATATGTAACATTTGCAGCTTCAGCTTAATTGGCACAGGTTTATAAGTATAAAAGTGGGTGACAAATTGCTATAACCATTTGACCCCCATCTCCAAGAAAATATATTGGGGATATATAGCTCTAAATAAAATATATCTCACATCTGTCTATATATGAAGAAGTCTTTAACATTACCTTATGAATTTTTCTCTTAAACAAATTTGCACATCGATACCCCCTACCACACCTGTTCAACTTCTCCATCCCCCTCCCTGGGTCACACAATGAAGCCAAATTATTGCAATGGCCAAGCTCAGTCCAGATAATGCTGCATGGGAGTTGACACCAGAATGAGTACACTTGTTACAAAATGACAGAGGAGGGGAGAATGGAGGAATCTCAAACACTTTATTTCTGTTCAACCATAACACAAGACCATTCATTCATTAAGAAATCACACAAATATAGCATGGAATATTCCTTAAATAAATAATGATTTGTACTTAAATAAATTTTAAACAAATATGTACTGTCCAAAATATTGCATAATGTTAAAAAAATTTATATAGAAAAATAATAAACAAAAATAAATAAGTTTAAAAGAAAAATTCACAATAATTGGGATATGACTAGTTTGAAAGCTGCTGAGCCAATTGCACAGAAGAAGTCTACAACTCCTTATCTCCCTTTGACGAAACCCACAACCCACAAAACCCTCAAAGTTTGTTAGAACCTTCCAGCAATCATTAGCTAGTATGGCAACAGTATGTTCAGTAAATTTTCAAAAGGATTATATAAAGAAATTACCAAACTCGATATTTTAATTATCACTACCTTAAAATTATATTGCAAAAGTATAATAAAATTAATCTGATTTCACTGCACATGCCATGTTTACCATTGTCCATTTGTCATTCATAAATATAATAGACCACATGACAGGGGAAGTCAGCATGTATTCTTACTAAGCCAAACAAAGAAAAGAAAATACAAACTTAAAGACAATGACATACAAAAAAACAAAAAAACAGGGGGGCTACGAATGAATCAAATCTAAAATGGTTAATTAACACTTATTAATCAAATATATCAATTATGGCAAGCACTAGCTTCGGTAATCCCTATTTGTGTTAACATGAAACCTGTATACTATACCCATTAACAGTTATTTGATGAAGAAAACATAAATCCAAAGAAAAAATATTAATGTTAACTCATTTTACCTATTCGCTAGTACTGCACTGATTTTAAAAAAACAAACCAAAAACGAATTAAGCAGCTTAAACTGCTTGTATACCAGTTACATGTTTAAGTCACTAGCGTCTTGGTTATATACATGTGCATGGAGACCTTTGTGGTTTTCTATTTAGACCAACACAATCTCTAGTTTCACCATGCTAATGGCTCTATCTTCGATGGTCAAGTACAGTTTACTGATTGTATTAGAAATCCAATGCGCTGCAATGACACATTCTGAACAGACACATATTCACGAATGCTCTGGTACCGAAGCTATTTTGCCAGAGCTGGCTGCTACCCATCAATATTGCCCTGTCAGCAAATTTGACTGATGTCCTGATGATGGTCACTGTAGTCACAAGTACATGCTGCACAAAATGGTGTACTGCACATGTTCCTTTGTCGCCGCACATTGCCACTTGACCATAATCCAGTGGCTTATAGCAAACTGTATTCCTCTCTCTTTCTCTCTCGTTGGCTAAAGTATGTCTATATATATATATATATATATATATATATATATATATATATATATATATATATGCATGCAAAATGATAATTTATCTATGATGATTATTAGGTGCCAATAGAAAACACTGCATCAATTTTCATACTAAGCTTCACATTTTGATAGAAATATCTTTCAGATGAGCATATGTTCAAACATTTGAAAAGTAGTTACAAAGTTATTTGAAGACATGAACATATAAAAGAAAGTGACAAAGGCGCAAAGAAGAGTAACATTTCCAATTGGCATTATCTTTCATGACTAATTTTTCTCTCTGACAGGCAGTACGTTTGCATAATGTGGCCATGTTTTTATCAGATTATATAGCATATTTCCAGGACTGTCAAAAATTGGAGAAGCATCTCTATGACCGTACAACTTATAATCTGGCAGTATTTTCCTATCCCGAAGTCCACATTCTATGAGGCGATTGATAGCCTTAAGTGCAGATTCGTTCGGGAGGGCATGATTAAAATTTCCCATGACGGCGATAGATATGGAAATGTCATTCCATCCACGTGTATGAGCGCCAACCCGGTCCCATCCACGCGCTTCATATGCCCTGCCATCCTCCCCAATGACAAAAGAGTAGCCGATATCATCCCAGCCTGCAGATAGACAAAAAGCATTATTAGTGAAATATCAATAGGGCTATCACTTTGATCTATGATTTTTTTAATATTCTCATCAGGACTACTTGTTCTACACCATATGTTAAGTGACATCAGTAGCCGAGGCAGGAATCAACTAAACAAGTTGTAATTCAATGGTAGACTATTTGCATACAGGCAGAGGCTTTTCCTTGAGAAGCTAAATGCGGATGGCCAGCAAGGTTTCTGATTCTGATAAGGGTTCCCATTTTAAATGAAATTTTGAAAGAATGATTGGAATGAATTGATCAATGAGCAATTAAACATGAAGTACACAAGAGTCTATGCAAATAATTCAAGAAATCAAACTATTAACAATGAAATCTTTGTGCCAGACAATGTGCAATTGAAATCGCAAATTGCATGGTTGTTCTCAGAGATGCATATTTTGTCAGAGCATATTTTGTCAGAAAATAATAAAAATAAACTAACTTACTTTCTTTTGTCAAGTCCTTATGCTTTGTCAACTGAACATGTGTGACTCATTTACTTTCAACTTGATACATTTTTTATGGTAAACATGAAACCAGGATATCTAACTAAATGACATCATCCATAAGCACTTTGGGGAAACAGTAAGCTTGATTTTATTGGAGCAATACATGACTTATGTTACTACAAAATATCAAATTCAACTATGAGAAAAAACAGAGATGATGAGCTGCAACTATATGGAGGGATGTGAGGCCCCAAGTGTATTCTATTTTCAACCTTGCAAGAGGGTTTTAAACAGTCCTGAATATTAGTGCTCCTCAGTGAATGTTTATAAAGGGATTCAGCAAAATGTCACTTTGAACCAGTCAGCAATGTATGGAAGCTAGGGCAAGTTTTGCATGCTGTGCTTCTTCAGAAAGTCTGTCACAATGGAGGATTATTGCATTAGTGCGTTGCCATGGAGCAGATGGCTGTCATGGACCGGTGTATAGTTTTCTACTTAGAATCACGAATCCTGTTTGTAATGTGGCGAATTTTGAAGACTTATTGAAACTTAAGGTTGAAGAAATTGTGCTTTGAAGTTATCATAGTCAAACCAGAAAGGTCTTGAGAAAGTTCACTGATATTTCACTTATTTCATCTCTGAAAAATAAAAGGTTCTACATTTAAGTTTCAGTAGAACTGACCGAGTCATCATAACGGTATAGCGACACAGAGTACATAGAATTACCGACCATATTGGTTGGAAGAGGACTTTATGCCAAATAATTGATCTTCAAAGGAAAGCCAACTGCAGCATATTTTAGGCTGGTGAAATCTGATGAAAGACATGATTATTTGGGGAGAATTTTAGGAACAGTTACTTCCGATTGGTCACTAAAAATTAAGGCGTACACTTCGGGAGACTGAGGATTTAAGGGTACCCAACTTGCTCAGAATTCTTTAGTTCGACTCTTGCCTTGTGAGAAGACAAAAGGTCCGACTCCTTGGGAAACTTGAGAATAGTGTTTTCCCTCGTAAAAAGGCCAGATATCTGTCTTAAAAGGAAGACAGGCTATAGTGCTAGGATGCACGGTTTGTGTGGAAAGAAACACAGCATTAAGGTAAGCAATTTTAGTTTCCATATAATATTCTATTTCATTTGTTTGGTTTTTGCAAATGTGTCGATATGCTTATGATTCACGCATGTATCGTGTATTCATTTCGTAGGACTCTGTTGATATGTTAGTGTTATGCAATTTAATTCTTTAATTTTACAGTTCATTGAGAGAATTGACGGATTGCATGTAATCAAATATTCAATGCGTAGAATTCCATAGGAATTTATGATGTAACCCAAAGAATGCTCAAATATGCACTATTTCATAGGGATTTATGAATTAACCCTAATATTCAATATGTCATATATTTTATGATTACATAAATTGATTTCCTGTGTAGGATGATACTGTTATTGTGAGATAATGACAATTGTATATTTATATATAATTTTTAAATGCTTAAATGATCTTGCCGGTTATTGGTTACTGTAGCTAGATTTAGTGGATATTATGCCATAAGTAACTGAACATTTATTTTATTGAACAGAATTGATTAGTCAAATGTAAATAAGACATGTAGTAATGTATGCTGGTATATACGGCCGCATTTGTCTGTAGAGAGCACGTGGTAATTTCTAATCAATTTCTGTACGGCGAGGGCAATGAACTTCGAGCTAAGGTCATTTGTACTAAATATAGTTGTGTACCTTACCGAAATACAGAAATCTGTAAGGACAGTTATTTGTTAAGATCACATTATGTCAGAATTTATGCAGTGTGAATCACTGATCTGAATACGAACAAAGAGAGTTTATATATACAGATAAGTGGTGAAAACATATCTAGCTCTCGTAATACTCTCGTATTTAAGGAAACAGATTTATACCCTCCTCAGAAGGAAAAGAAAAAGGAAAACCCGATGAGTCAGAGGGAAATCTGAATCTAAGATAGGTCGGAATAATCAGGGGTCAGAAGGGGACCAAAGCACACGCATTAGACATAGAAAACAAGACAAGAGGAGAGATGTCAGGTGATGCTATCAAGCATGGGATTGTACTCTCTAATTCACCATTCGTAACATGATGTAAATTGAACACTGCGACTAAATTCTATTAATGTAAATTTGTTGGATTGAAAAGTAAAATTTTGGTTATGTATTAATTGATTACATTTATTTTAGTAAATCTGTTGGATTGAAAAGTGAAATTTTGGTTATGTATTGATTAAATTTATTTTTATTTATTGGTAAAGGGGGCTCGTAGTTGTTTATTTCTTTCAATAGCCTTGCTCAGCTATCTGTTAATGTTCCATGATCCGTCCACACTGGGCAATAACACCGTGGGAGGTCATTCCCTAGTTAACAAACGCCAAATCAGTTAAGGAGGCTTTATTGTTTTAAAGCCCCCCCCCCCGTTACACTGTTAATAGAAAACATCTTGAAGAGAATAACACCTGCATCTCAAACTCAGGCCACAGTGACAAATATTTCATGTTTCGTTCACCTGGGTTCAACCTCAGGCAAAGTTCATGCCAGAAAAATCATGCTGATAATTTCACTGTAAATGCAGACTGAGGTGTACTTAGAGCAGACTCAGACTATTTCTGACCATATGAGAAGAAACGACAAAAGCAAAAACTGTCAACAGTAAACAACTGGTATATATGTATGTATGTATGTATTTATGGATGTATGGTTGCATGCATGTATATATGTAAGTGTGTGTGTGGTCTCTAGAGAAATATATTTAAGCTCAATTCTAAATAACAATGTAGATGAAAAGAAAATTACAAAGGATTAAATATATCATTTGTTAAGTGTATAGATTATTACGATAATTTTTCGATGCCAATGTAGATGATGCTATATTTCTCCCATGACTTCAAAACAAATGTGTCATCTCCAAAGAATAGGCAATGTGCTTATGATTTGCACCATTACTATTATAGAAGATGCATTGCAAAAGACATTGACAGTGACCACTGTAGAGGGTGTAAACATGTAATACATAAATAAAGGTACACCAAAGCCTTGTCACACAAAGGTACACTGTTTATTGGGACCATAAGTACAGTTGTTAAGCATGCCACAAAACAGAGGTGCAATGAAGCCAGAAAAATATAGCAAAGCTTTTACAGTAGAATCAGGTGCGCACAGTGCATATCTCCCAAGGTGCAAGTATGAGACTAAATGGGTGAATGTAGTACCCAGAAGGTTCACAAACGGTGACATAAGTGACATGATACTAGGTACATACAGTTCGTATGATAAAAAAGTCTGTACTGGCTCCAGCCAAGTGAGGGCAATATGTACTCTAAAAGGTGTAAACACTATGAATGTATGTTCCAGCATATAATATAACAGTAGACTTTCGAAGGTTTGCAAGTGAAGGTTCATTACATCAATCATAAAATTAACTGTAAATGTTTGCATTATTATTTTTACATCACCATACCGTCCCAGGATTTAGCATCTTCAATACAAAGTTCTTCTCAGCCAATGCTTTTTTACCAGAAGTTGCAGAAAAATATGGAAACTATTTTGATTGGTAAGTGCAACAAAATCAAACTGCACCTGAAATAGCAGGGGACAATCTCACACTGCTTCCATACTAGCTGTCCTAGCAACAGGGCATAGCAAACTTTCAGAGTGCACACTGCGCCACATGCAAAAGTAATTGAAATGTCCCTGTCAGTACAATAGGATGACGGCAAATACTACTAATAACATCAGCTGTTTCATCATTTCACAAAGTTCATATGTAATGGGTAAGATTGTTGTAGAAACACATGAACACTTGGCAAATAACCAACAATGTATGAAGATGTTCATGCTAACTAGCACAGAAAAGAGTAGACTTCCCCACATCCCAAGTTTCAACCCCCTAAAGTGAAAAAATATTTTCAAAGCAGCATGCATCTATATTAGTTACACATGCATATAACAAAAGAAGGTACCTGTGACTTACATAATACTGGCTTATGTTCAGCTTTTGCTGTAAACTCATAACCACGAAGTTTATGTTTCAAAATTTCATGTCCAATAATGTAATGCCTGTAATCATAAGTTTTTTTAAATAATGCATCTTGTTCAGAAGAATGCCATTATTTAAAAAGTAGGCCACTGTGACCCATATGACATTCTTTGCTGACTTTGGTTACTTTTTAGGTTGTACTGTTCATTGTTGAGTCATTAAATCAGATAACTGTATACATCATCCTTTGTAAAAACACTAACACAAAATAATTTGGACACACATTTTACATTTTAATGCTTTCATTTACTGTTTTAGCAGAAGATAACATAGGTTTTATGCATGCTTCAACACACCATCAGTTCTTAAATCATGAAACTTGGTGAATAGACATACCTTGAATTCACAAGTCATTATGGCCAATATTCTGCGCTTCATTGATTTGGTCTAAATTTGTTTCATGTTCATTTTTCAGGCACAGTTCTTGCTGGTATCATGCAATTGATGAGGATATGCTTTTTTGTTCCTAACATGCTTTTACAACAAAATATGTGCTTCGTGAAAAATATTTCATCTTTTACCGTCTTTGCTTAATTCTGGCTTTAATCTGATGAGCATGTAAATTTTTTGACATATGCACACTGTCCTGACTAGAATCTGGAAACTTGGTGAGTGGATTATCCTGATAAGTACTACATCCTTATAGCATTAATAGATCTCTTTGTCATATATTTCATGCTTCAGTTACTGGGTTGAAATTGTGTATTAAACGACATTTCGGTGTTGTTTGTGTTGAAACCATTGAACCTAATACTTGGAGTGTTATGAATATCTATCATTTTGTAATTTTTGTTCATGACTGTAAATGGTAGTGATTATCAATAAAGAAGATATTACATAGCTAATTTTTGTACACAGGTATACATTCTATTTTAAGATATTAAGAGTGCCTGTAGATTGCGTAAGATCTATAAAGAGGTGTTGTCAAGCTTCGAATAATAAAACCTGTCGACAACTTTGAGGTCATTTCCTATCTGATAGATTGCTATGGTGGATTCTTTAAGTTATTTCCTATTGGATGGGTTGGTCAGGTGGGTTCTTTTATCATGTCGGATATTTGCAATATGGCGTGCGGTGAGAAAGAATTAATTGTGTTTTAGGAATCTCCACCAGTACATAGGATAGTACAGCTGGAGAATTATTCGCTCATATTTCTATGTTCTTGTTGTAACACCAGCCTGCAGAATATGTAATGTTGTGTTTATATATTTAAAAAAAAAAAAAACATTTGTTTAAATTATTCACTGGAACTATAAATTTGCTCATTTGACTAAAATAGTATTCTGTGAATACTGAATTAATTCCAAGGAGTTCTGGATAATGCCATTTTGATACATCAAGACTGTTGTCAGACCAGTACATTCAATGATCCTGAATTCATTCAGACCATTTTATTCATGTGGATTTGTGTAGAGCTTTTTAAAGATTATTTTGGATTAAATTCATAATGCTGTAAGTTCCCTTAAATTTTCATTTTATACCTTTGATAATTAAATTATCTCGTAAGTTTTACAAAACATGTTTGGCTCGCTTCTTTATGTTACTTAATTTATAGAATCATAAGAGGATGCATCCCTGTTTCTGCGGCACGCTTACACAACAGAGGAAGATGATGTTACCTACATGTTATGCTGTACTAACATAAGTTAATGCTTTTCATTTATGCTCAATTAGATAAGTTCAAGCGATACACATTTCAGCTGACTCAGAAAGTCCATTGTATATTGTGTCCCTCTCAACAGGGTAAAAGTGTATTGTAAATGCAAACACGTATAACAATTTGGGGATTGTACTATACACTGCATATTATTCATGTGAGCTATCAGATGTAGTTGCCAAAGAAGTGTTCATGCATGAACTATCCTATTACAGGAGGCTGTCACTGCAAGTCTGCTCAAAAACCTGTGACTTTCATCCAGGAAAATTTTGTTTTATAGGGGACAATAATAGCGTTTCCAGCAAATGTTATGATCAATGATTTAAACAAACGTTATGCCAAAACTTAATCCCTTATTTTATCAACTCATCAGAGTACCTCTGCTTTGATATCATGAAAAAGATTGTTTTGTTTTAGTGTTTAATATGTTATGCCTTGACAGTGCAGGTTGGTAGGTGGCTTAATTAGGGAATAATAGCAAAGTGCTAGTTATATAGTTATGATTTACATTTTAAATATTCAACTGCACAATGATTAAGAATAAACACAATGACAACTATTTCTAAAATGAAAACAAATAGCGATGAGAAAAGGAGCTTGGCATTTAGTTGTGAAGATTACTTTAGAATGTACTAATTTTCTTTATAATAATTAATGTTTACAATCGTGACTGCAACTTCTAAAATCTTCGAGGAGGTGCACTACGTGATCATGACCACATTATTATCTTGTGTTTCAGAAAGAGGCAAATACTCACTTTTGGCTAACATGAATAATGTAATACCACGTTTTAAATGTACTGTGATCAGTAAGAGTAACCAATTTGGGAAAGTATTATCTATTTTGGAAGAGGCATACATCGAAAAGAAATACAATTAAGAAAAGGTACACTTTCGGACAACAAATCAGCATGAGGAACAAAATTATTTTGGCACTTAAACACTTGTGCTCAGTTAGGGAAGCTTTCTGGTGATGGTAACAAATAAATAGAGTGATAGGCAAAGGATTCTTGCACATTTTACTTTTTCATGGATTATAATTACTGTGCATGTTTATGTGGAAGTCACTGCAACAGTTTCACAGCACTTTTGAACAAGTACCAATTTATGTTTTGCAGTTCCTTTGTGTAAGATCATAAAACTAATTAGATGATTTTTTTTTTCTTTTTCAAAATGTATTGTGATCTGATCAGTGTTGCAGATTTAAACAGACTCCATTTCTATAATTAGGTTTAGTTCAGTGGGTTTAACGCCATATTTCAACAATGACAGGCTATAAGTGGCAGCCAGTATATTTGGTTCAGGAAGAATTCTGGAAAATCTCGGGAAGAACCAACGACCCTCACGAAGCTACTGGCAAGCTCTGGCACATACCTACTTTGACCTTTTGCTACATTTTGTATTGTTCACTGCAACAATAGAATTAAGATATTTTCTAAAACATGACCAAAGACACAGTCTCATCTGTGCTTCAAATATTAACAATTTTTTTTTTACATTTTACCTGCTCATAAGATTGTCGCTTGCATGTTGAACCCATGAACAAATATTTTCCTCATAATTTGCAATTTGTTTTAAAACATTTTATATTTAAAATACTGTGCAAAGAATTTCATACTTATAATCTAACTAAACTAAATGATACCTCAAACTGAAAGAAAAAAGGATCTAAAAATGAAACAAATGGTGTCACAAACTGAAGTAAACTATTTCCAGAACAGAAGTAAACTGTTTCATATACCATAGTAAACTGGATAATAAACAGCAGAAAACCAAGTCTCGAGCATAATTAAGCCTTATAAATCGTTTCTAAAACTGAAGCAGACTGTGTTATAAACCACAGTAAATCATTTATTGAACTAAAGTAATCCATATAATAAACTGTAATAAACCATTTCTCATGCAAAAGTAATCAGTAACATAAACCACAGAAAACCATTTCTTGAAAATACAAACTATATCATAAACATTAATAAACTGTTTGTTGAACCAAGTAAACCATATCATATGAGTTTTACAACAGTATTAATATTAAAGCGTACCCTTGCAAAGCAATGCTAAAATATAGAGTATTATATACGTTGTTTTTGTTGTACATATGTAAGCAAAGCTTTAACAGGAGGATTCCTAAAAATATCTTTAAATGACATGCACAAAGTCGAACGGATACAGATATGGTTGTTTTGTTCAAAGGATTCATACATTTTCTGCCCCTGTTTGCAAGAAAGGCATTTTGAAAATGTAGGCTTCACTCTTTCTATCAGCCAGTGCAGACAAGGCATTATGTTATCCTAAAATCCAAGAGGAAACAAGGAAAAGAAGACTACTTTTCTTTGACCATCTTTCATCGCAAATGTAAAATACCAGGGATAACTGAGTCATACATATCGAGTTTACTAAAGGAGATTGCTATGATTCAAACTGATACAATGTTCTAACATTCTGATATAGCCGTCTGCAAGTAATGCCAGTGAATATTCAAATTACAAGTACTCATGCAAATCTCACTGAATGACACTTTATGTGAGATTAAAGTCTTGAAGTACTTTACATTCTATGCTTTCTACATAGATACTTTCGTTTAAAGTTTTTTTTTCTTCTTATATTAGCATATTTGACAAAATGAAATTCAACAGAATTTCCAGTCTGATCAAACATTTCTCACTATAAAATGGTATTTACTTTGTACTTTATGTCTGAGAGATTAATTGCTGAACAGTGGCACTACCGTGTTTGTATCAGCTGTCTATATATTTACCATAGGAGCAACAAACACATCACTCTTTCATAAGTACAGCAGACACTCTACTTAGTTTCAAGGCTGCGTAACACGAGAGGAACTATACGTGAAAACCTCCAACATTCGTTAGTTGATTCTACCAGATGGGATATTCAGTAACGGATTCCTTGATTACATCTGTTTATTGAAAGAGGTGATAGAGAGAGAATAAAATTAAGCAATGAAATGTGTGCTGTCAGCATCATATGCTGAACTGAGTTCAGAACTGTTTCCTTAAGTATCTATATATCTATATATATATATATATATATATATATATATATATATATATATATATATATAATATACATACATGCAATAAACTGACAATGAACAGTGCAAAATTAGTTTCTAAATGGCCTAAGTGCTTCTGACTCTAAATGAGCCTTTTTCAAAGGCAAATACAAAACACTGACAAGGTAAACAGAAAACACAGAAGACACTGAGCTTAGTAAAGTTTACATGACTATTCCTACAAGAATAAAAGCTGAAAGTTTTGATGCTTCAACTAGTTGGCTTCTGTTTGATGCCAATGTTGAAATATATTTTATATTGACCTAGAAATCAATAAAACATATTGCCATATGTTTTTTATATGAAAATGAGCTGGCTGCAAAAAAGATGATTTTATTTAAGTGTGACTGTCTTTTTATAGTCTTCTTGGTTTAAACTGCTTGGCTTCATTGTTTTAAGGTGGTGAATTCATGCATTCTTTATATATATATATATATATAAATATATATATATATATATATATATATATATATAGATATATAGATATATATATATAAAACGCAAGTGCTTATCATCCTGAAGTGTAAACTCCAAACATAGAGATAATATAAACTTTCATCAGTGGTTGGTCAAAGTCTAAAACAGAAAATCTGTTTCAGTATTAGAATCATTCTGCATGCTGCCCTGTTTCCTAAAGGATCTTTACTGTTGTTTCTTTTATCAAGTAATCATCTTCACTGACCAAGATTCCTATGTGTTAACCCTATCTACAACTTGGCTTATCAATCAGATAATTCTGTGCTTCAGGTCTGTGCATTTCATTGCATGCGGTGGCAAGCCACTGCATCCAATCAAAGTCAAGTTGTTCAAACTGAACATTATTCCTACATAATCAATACATGGGGAACACACAACTGGAATGGACTGATAAATAAACAATCTTCCACTGCCGATCCATGTTTGTACAAATACATTCTTTCACTCAAATACACGTGTAATGGCTTCTCTCCAGTATGTAGTCATACTTCGATGTTAAACTTACAAAGTATACTTTTGAAGTCAATTTCCTCCACTATATCAGCTGATTTTCAAAGTAACAATGAAATACTGTTACACGCTATTGTTTAGTTGGCATTACATACTATGGGAGACAACTCATGAAATCTAATAGATGTCATTATGAAAAAGCACTCAAATATCTCATCTATCCACCAAGGTGTAGATAGGGTTAACACATCAGAACCTTGGCTAGCGAAGAGTTGCATCTTCCTTGAAATGGTGAAATTGCAAAGATAATATATCTTAAAAATATTTTTAAAACTCTTGAATGAAATCTTTAAGTGCTGATTGATTTGTATGGCTTTGTATATGTTTATTTTTTTGAGTAAGCATAACTTTAATGAGTTTCATTTCATATGCCGCACAAGACATGGGAGGAAACTGGAATAGGACTATGATCAATAGTATAAACATTTGTTATCAGTGACCTTGCCTATTTTTGAGAACCATCTCAAGCTGAGGACATCTTCGAGTAAATAAATAAATACATGAATAAATAAATAAATAAATAAATAAATAAATATAATATTATATTTGTTTCAGTGTGCACTAACAATGAAAGTAAGAAAGAAGCTGCTAGTTTCTTTATGTAAACTGATACTTCATACTTGTATATGTATAATATTTATTCTATTTATTAAATTATACTTAAGTGTAAATTCTCTTCAATGGAAAGATCAAGGGTGTCCTATATAGCTAAGAAGTAACTGACAGAGATTTTGTCCTCCATGAATGCCATTATTGTGAGATTAATGAATATTGACCAACCTACCATTTAAATCCATGTGGAAGTTTTGTATTTTCTTCATCTCCATGATGCATATGGATGAGGAATAGCATCTCTCCATCGATGTGTGGTGAATAAAAACAATGCTGACAGGTTCACGCATAAGGTCGACAGCACGAGTGGCACGTGCCCCCCATCCTGCACGTGGTACCATCACTTCGCATAGATCGGCAAGAAATTGTGGATTGGTACAATGAGCTCTGGCATGGCAAAATGAATCTGATTGACCAGTAACCGGATCATTCTCTGCATCAACAAGATCTGGCAAATAGAAATTTGAATTGGCTGCAATACTACCACTACCTCTTCTTTTTCTTATACTACTACCACTACTGTTACTACTACTACTACTACTGCCAATAAAATAAAAATAATAATAATAAGAAGGAGAATGGTGTTGGTGATGGTGATTGTGACGAGAAAGATGATATCATTGTTAGAACATGTAGCTACCAAGATATTCCAGCAGCAATGAAGAAAAACAATAAAAAGAGGTGTGGAGCTCAGTAGAAACTACATATTATCACCTCATTTTCATTTTCACCATGACCATCCTGATCAAAAAACAAGTTGGTGATGATGATGATGCATGTCACCATTGCCAGTTGAGATTTCTATTGAAACACATAAAAGACCCCAGCCCTCAACCACTGCAAAAATTAAAAAAAGGTGGTGGAGCTCAGTAGAAACTGTATTTTTACTTCACTGTCACCTTCATCATCCTTATCACCAAGTCTGCCAGCATCATCAGAAGAGGCCCAATATTCATCAATCGTCTTAACTGCATGGGTTTTAATTCTCATGAAATAAAAGTTTCTCTCAGCGAAAGATTCATTTGCTCTTTTGATAGAATAATTCACCACAAAATCGTTGCTGTCAGAATAACTTTGGGAGGAGGGAAAGAAACATTATTGCCATTTCTTTTCCTTTTAGCATGCATAGATTCAGCACTAACCAGGAAAACTAGGAAACCAACTAGTTTTTCATGTTATGTCAAATTAGACTCAGGCATATGTCACCATTTTGAAATGCTCTTGCTGACGGAACTTGTTTACTGGTCACACATCAATAATGAGTCAAATGTTTCCCGGGGGGGAGAGGTATTTTTTGTTTTCCTAAACCATAAAAATTAAGGAATAAAATCCTGGACATCAAACAAGTGTCTCCTTCAAAACTGAACCTTTATATAGACTTAGAAGCATGTACATCTCACACCATTGAGATGCCAGTTGGGATTGGTGGAACCATGAAAGAGGAGTTGATAACCCTTATTTATCATGGCATGGACCCAGGCATCATCGGTGATGTCCGACAAATCCTATGAAAACAGAACCAGTCTGGCACCTACTGGGATTTAAGAAATTGAGGAACATGGCAGAAGAGGTTGCAACTTCATATAATCAAATGCCTCCTTCCTTCAGAAAAGTGATGGATCATTAGATGTCCACTCCTGTCATTTTGGACCACCTGGGAGTATTACAATGGATGTGATGATTCTGTTGCGATTCCTGCTGAACATGCTTGAGAGAGGGGCTAATCCACCTTTCAGGACTGAAATGTTTCTTCATCTGTTTAGCAACCCGTTAGATGACTGTAGAAAAACCTCCTCTCATGCAGGTAGAGAAAGTCCTCCTCGCGAACAATGGGAATTTGGAGTGACAACATGATACCCTTTATGAAAAGTGATACAAATTGTTGAACCACTCACAATAGGACTGAATGGTAACATAAAGAAAGCGTGTGGGATCAACATGGTTTTAATTAACTGATTCATCTGACGAGGCCGTTCTGGCTATCTGTTTTGGTGAAGTTAGGGCAAAGTACTGCAATGCATCAGAGCAGTAGCCATTGCCATCTCTTCTACTCAACTACCATGTCCACTAACATCTGTCGGAGCCTACATTCAGAAATATGCAACGAGCATATTATACAATCTCAAGCCCATAATAGGCACAGGGTTTTCTTAATATCATACAACATAACAATTATTGTCAGTAAGATATTCACAAAAAAACGTTTTCTCTTCATTGTTATTAATGCTACACTTATATGTTAAGTGTGGTTTTGGGATGGCCTGGTCAATTTTAACTATGAGTTTACTTCAAATTTTATAGCAAACTTGTAACTTTATCATAGTTGTTAAAGAATACTTCATCCTAAAAGTTGGGTGTCATTTAATTTGACCCATGTTTATACATCACATTTGACTTATTGCCAAGGCTTATATGAATGCTGACAATGAGCAAGTAATGATTTGCTGGTGTACAGTACAATTCATGCTTTATACCACTGTAATATTCCACACCTAACTAATAATACATGATAATCCTAAGTTTTGCATTGAGACTCCAAATTGTTTCATCTTGGATTCCAAGTATTTCAGGCTGGGAGTCCTCAACTTAAAGTTTTGAAATCCTATTACATATTCCATCCATTAATCTGACAAAAATGCCAAACATTTTAAAATTAGCAATAACTCATTCTACATTGTCTGTATTTCCTCCAGTTTGGGAGTCATTTACTGCAATGTTAAAATTCAAGTAAGAAACCTATCAGTTACACAAACCAAAAATTGCTTTAAATCACTACTGTACTGACAAGTTTCATACCTAGTTCCATGTTCTCTCTTAATCCTTGACTAGATGCAGGTCTCAATGATTGAAAGATGCTTCCCTTTATTAGTTTGATTTCCTGATTAAGTTTTCTCAATTCATTGCTCTTCTTTCTTTGATCAGTGACAGCTTTTCTCTTAAGGTAGTAAACAGATTTCTGGATCATAGAATACCGTCTTTTCACATTGTTCAGGCTTGATGTTATATTTACCACAGTCCTGGACAACCTGGTGACATTGCCTTTGGTTTCTTTTTCAGAATTGTCAAACTGGACCTTGAGATCTTTTAATTCTTCTTTCAAAGAGTCCACTGTTTTCTCAGTTGCTACCTTATGAACGCCTAGCTCTTGTCTACAGTCATGTACACACTCACTCAAAGCCTTCATCTCAAAGTCAATATTGAAGAAGATATCCAAGGAATCTTTATTTACCTGAAAATGAGTTTGTATCATGTGAGGCAGCAAATAAACAATCTACATTCGAGTTATATTTTAAACAAAAGCAATTGGAAAAAAAACCAACACAAAAAATGAAACAAAACAAAGGACTTAAATCACTCCTTTGAAGAAAACTGATTTATTTTATCAAAGAAAAAACATATATTCAGATGCCCTGAAATGAAAAAGCAGCTATGTCTACGTTTATCAGCCCAGATTACATTGTCTCATCTCACATTACACTATTAGCAAAGCCTCAACTATTCCTTCAAAGTAAACTATGCATCCTTTCACTGAATAAAAAAACACAACTGTCTTTAGATGCATAAACATTATGGCATTACACGACCTAAGAACAAGGGATAGTGAATGTGGAGAATGGAGTTCAATAAACCTTGGTGCCCGAGGATGAAAGCTTCCAAACTGATTGTTCCTCATACATTGGTAGAATTTAAGGACATAAAACTCCAGAATTCAAAGTGCACTTTGTTTGCAGGAAATACAAGTTTTATGAAAAAGGTGAAAAGCTACGGAAATTAAAATGACGACAACTTTTTAAGTACTGCTCAATAAAACCAACCAATGAGTCACAGTGACATAGCCTTCGTACATCAAGAGCGTTCATTCTATGACAATCAGGATAAAGTTTGGTGGCAGCATTATGTCATAAAGTTTTGGAATGAAAGTACTGCCAAAATATAAAACTAATTTTGAACATACCTTGAATTTACTATTTTTCAGAGAGTACCAATTTCCATTGACTTTGTAGCTGAATATGAAACATAATTTGACAGACCTAATGATCATTGCTCCTTCTATGAATACAATAGAAACCTCTGCAATCCATCAACTTCATCAAAGTAAAAATGAAGTTGTCATCTTTGGTAAAACCATGAAATTCACAAACAAGAAAATTAATGAACAAATGTATTGTGAAAGCAACCGACTGTTGGTAGAGGACACTTTTATGCACCCAGGTTTGACCTCAATAAAAAAAAATAAAAAGGTACTGAAATTAAAGAACACATTAATGTTAAGAAAGCATTCTTCAATCCCAAAATATATCAGTGATTTAGTTTTAATACATAAAATATGTTCATCTCAAGTTGCAACTGCAGCATACATTTGCTGACAATAGTTATAAAAGTATATTAGTTACAGCCTTAACTGGGTGGGCATGAGTGTATGCAATTTTTAAAAACAAAATCATGCAAAGCAGGTCACATCATCTCAGTTTTGTTGCATAAGATATGTCAGTGCAGGAAGAGAGGCTCCAAATGTAAAATATATTGAGCAGTAATTGAACATGTCATGAAAATACAGCTGAAAAATATTTTTAAAATCTTTCAAGAGGCCTTTGCCTCCTGTTTTTGTTTTTCTTAGGGTTCTTTTATCAGCTCCATCCCATGGACTGGTTTCAAACTTTTACAGGTGTTTGAAATCAGATTTCTAGCTAGGTGTTGTTTCCCAGCCGGCTTAAAACTTATTTGTGGACCTGCCAAAAGCTATTTGCACAGTCAACTGTGCCATCTCCCCCCAACAACCCCATGAGGCTGGGTCAAACTGGGAGATTTATATCCGAGGCAGAGACTCTAAATAATTTCTTGGTTTGCATGGAGATACAGCATATGGTTTTATTTAACAAAACACATGCGAAAAGAATAACACTTCGCTCATACATGGGGTTTATTTGTAGAAAAATCAAATGCACATGGGTGAAAATTGGAAAACATTTAGCTATGTGGGAATATCTGCATGTGTGTACTGCGGCATGCATGCTACCTAGAGCAGGAATGGATGTATGGTCTCACTGTGTGAGAAATTTTGAATTAGCTTTGGTGATAATTATCAACTCTGCCTGTGCTTTGAGGGCAATGCCGTGGCAAGAGATCTAATATGAATAGAAACCAATGCAAGTTGGCATTTTAACTAAGTACCTTGACAACAACAGGCATCTCAGCAAGCAATTTGAGGATTTGATGATTGAGGATAAACCAAACAATAATTATGATTGTGATTTTTGTAATAAGCCTTATAATTAGAGGATCACAATGTTTGGTGACCAGTCTCAATAATGCCAACTATAATTCAATTAAAGAGTTGCTACCTGATGACCAGCTATGAAGGCCAAGCCTCTGACATAATGGCCGATTCTGGCTCTCAGGTACAGGGTTAAGCCTTTAAACCTAGCCTTTATATAGTGATGAGAAAGAGCTGATGAAGATGCACAAGATTATTACAGCATGCCCGGAATGAACTGGGACATCTTGCTAAACTTTACAGGTACAGGTTTACTGACCTCAACATGCACCTGTTTATCGATAAGGGCATCCACGGCGGCATTCCAATGGTAAGCTGGCATCACGTGAAAGTGAAAAACCCGATATGTTTAGACCACAAGCAATGAAATCCAAATTGCTGGGAAAACCTACCTTGATTTCAACAACCTGTTTGGCTGGCCATAATGCGGACACTGTCAAATAGTGGTTTTCAATGGATCAGCCAAACCATACCATACATGAATCAGTCGGACACTACCAAACAAAGGCTAAAATTACTGATGTAGACCTTGATTACCCTGAGGAGCTTCTTCATGCACACAGTAACTACCCACTGGCCCCAGAGGAACTGTACATCCCAGAGAGATGGCTGAGTGGATAACTGTGATTTAGTCAATGAACTGGAGGTTCACTGACATCACGAAGCTAAATCGCAGCCGGCTCAAAAAAAAGAGCTATACAGTGCTCCAATTCTAAAACCTCCAGCTCTACACCATACTCAGAATGTGCATCACCAAGGTCCATGGGCACTAGAATTCAGCTAAAGCACATGGATAGAGCCAACTTGAATCTGGTTGCTAAGGTGAATTTTGAGTTTAAAAAAAAATATCTTTAGACTGATGAAAAACTCAGTAAGATCATGGACAAAAAAATAAAGCAGATCTGGGTGGACAACTCGAACAACCTAGAGAAGAGAATGACAAGCTGAAATGCCTTATAACCACCCAATCTTCGCTGGCAAACTGGTGGTGTGTCACACCAAGAAGGATGACCAATATTGATTGCCCTATTCTCAACCTAACCAAGTGTCTTATGTTTGTTTCTACTACAAGCAGATAAAAGAACATTTTGGCAATAGGAAACAGGTCCTGTACATGGACACGGATAGCCTAGTGCTGGTAACTGAGACCTTCAATACCTACCATAGTTATGACACCAGTGACTACCTAGAGCATCATTCTCCCTATAGCATGACCTACAAAGACTCTCACAAAATCATGGAGGATTGCAATGACATCCCAATTACAGAGTTCATCGTCATATGGCCCAGGATGTATTAGATCCAGTGGGGACAACAACATTTATCAATGGCAAGCCACCACCTTAAGACTAGGAAGGCAAGAGTGTCATTAGGACTATAAGCTGCCATAACTTTAATCACAAGCTCTACCTAGAGTATCTCCTGAAAAAGAAAAGAGTTTCATCACTCCATTACCACCATATGCAGCAAAGACCGTAGGATGGGGTGAACGGTATGAACAAGACAAGACTCTCACCGATGGATATGAAGAAGCAGATTTCACCAGACACAGTCACTACCTGGGCATATGGCCACTGCATAGCACAAATGCAACAAGCCCACTCAGCACTGGTTAAAATGAATTTAGGTAGAAACTTGGCTGGTATACTCAATATGGCCATGGATCTTGTAGGCAGCTTTGCACTTATGCTGTAAAAGTATATGAAACTGGTATTCATGCCGGTCAGCAAAAACATTGGCAAATTTCTTCACATGCTTTTCATGTTGCAGCCACTCAATGAGCTACATGTTAGCAATGTTACCAAGCTTTTGCAGTGGACCTTTCATCTCAATGGTTGCAGCAAAGGCAGCAACATGCAATGCAGTTGACACTTCGATTTTGCTTGCTTGCTGAAAATAAAATGTCTGCAAAATGTTTTGTCATACATATTTATATGGCAATTAATCAAAAGATGTGGCTAAACAAACTTTTTCAGCAAGTTAAAATCTGCTACATCAGTGTTATCTGTAGTGTCCAAGCCTAACAAGAACAGTAACTCAATGATGTCAAACCTATCAGCCAGCCAGATATCACATGCCAGGAGACAGCTCTCCTGGCACATATAGGTATATCACCATGGTACTTGAGGACAGGCGTTGCTCTTTCTTACCAATTGATTACATCACACATACTGCAGATATTTCTGACAGTGTATATATAGCATGAATATGGCTTCAATAGGCTATAATCTGAAAGTTGTGTTGCCCCACCATTTATCACTGCCACAATGGCAGACAGCTGTCGCAGCCACTCAGTGTTATGCTTAGAATTATCAGTCTCGAATAGCATCATATCTTTATAATATTGATACATGACAGCCACTCATCACGCTTGATATAAATAAAATTGAACCTCTCCACAATAACACGTGCATTGTGGATACTGTCAGAGCCCCATCTACAGGCACGCCATGCTTGACAAAGAGCAGAGACAAACACCCATAAACTCTTGGCTGGGGTCAACTGGAAGCAGCTTGGGACATTTCAGTGGACCCCATT
The DNA here is from genome assembly GCA_016617855.1 of Megalonaias nervosa. Lineage (NCBI taxonomy): Eukaryota > Metazoa > Mollusca > Bivalvia > Unionida > Unionidae > Megalonaias > Megalonaias nervosa. The sequence continues at coordinate 32,868 of JAECUM010002720.1, read as the reverse complement.
TATAGAAACATGCCAAAACATTGACGACTTTATGAATAAGGCCCTGGCCTCCTTGCAAAGAGTGAATCACCCAAACCTTCGTATGTGGCAGATACCAAAGATCAGCTTGCCAGGTGAACCTCATGATGGGCTGAAACATGAAAATGTGGTCTGAGTATTTCGCGTAGTTCGAGTAGGTAAATGAGCCACATGATCTGCTTTTAAAACAATTCCATGGCAACATCTTCTGAGACTTTTGAGCTTATGCCAGCGTTTTGATAGCTGTCATGCCTTGCCAATAACTATGTGGATTGAAGAGTATTGCTGTGTATTGGAGACGGCTATCATCTCTATGATGACCACAAATCAAGACATGATCGAATAAATGTAATTGTTGCCCTTCTCGTTTATTGGCAATAATCGGATAATTCCTTTTCATTCTTCTGTACTGGCTAGCAAAACTTTCCAAGAGGATTACTGTCATTTTCACCTTGAAAATGTACCACTTGGTGGATGCTATATTTAGAAAATGCTAGGAACAACAGCTGGATCATGCAGACGTTCTGCATGAAAAAATGTCTAAAGCACCTGAGATACTTCTAATTTAGTCTAGTTCCCTTACCAAATCCACTGAATATAATATGAAACTCCGATCTGATTCAAACAAAGTCAAGTCAGCACCTGAAATTTACCGCAGCAATCATATTTATGTAAGTTTTGCTAATCTTCCATAAGTCTGTATTTTACGGGTAATTTCCGTAAGGCTTATGGTCAAATTGTTATGGTTAGCAGGTTTGCATGTTCACAGCCATTCCATCAGCTATTAGTCTGCAAACAAACAAACAACTGCCAGTGCCAAAAATGTCTGTACGTTCTTGGATAGAAATAATTATGGGTCACTTAGCAAACAGTGTTGTGCCCCAGGGCAATAAATATCAGCTCACATTTTGCTGCTTAGGCAAGGGCATATATAAGTCCAATATTTTGGGCTGTTGTCTCTTCCCTGCACTTATAAATGGTCTGCTTTGACCATGATCAGTTTCTATGGCATGCTGCTCTCCATGCATCCACATGTGGTTCTTGTTTTGATCTTGTTTAGGGTTTCACCCAATTTCTCAGTGCACCAGAGGTTAAACATGGCTGCCAGTATAACTGGTATAGGATGAACCTGGGAAAATCCTTGTAAGTGCAACTGACCCATGGGAAGCTACTCTCTTCCATTATCCACACTGGCTAAGCCAGAGATTCGAACCCATGGGAAGAAAGCCATGGAATACCGCATACATGATGCCACTTGCAAATTCTAGGCTGATGCAATGAACACATCTTGCACTCATGCAGCTATCGGTACATTCTGCTGGACTGATGTAAGTGTCTGCTCTTTTCTCATCCCGGTGTTGTTTCATCATAGCAGCATGTCTTTGACCAGAAGCAATTCTACCTACACTTTAAACCTTGATGACCTGCATCACTTTTTGTGATGATACTACTGTAACTTTGATACCACTAATGGCTCCAACTTTGATAATGATTCCACATTCAGTTCTATGGACTGTTGCAAATTTGTTTGCACTGATGGTTTCGCAATCACTCACTGAATGTTTTTTTCAGACTCTGCTTTTCTTGTCAACATGCCTGTATATTAAACTGTAACTGGTATCTGCTGGCACTCATAAAAAGACCCAGATTAGAGGATCATCTGTCAAATCCATCACATGGTCCTCATAGTTGTCAATGGGTAGATAGTAGCTCACAAACAGAATGTACATGCCCAGCAAACAATCCCAATCAGGCTGTCATCCTGGCCCACGGATTTGCCTCATACATGGAATAGGTGTTACAACATCTTCGCTGCTCATCACATTTAGGACTGCAAAGGTATGAGGCCAGCATATTAATTGTTTCACCACTCCAGAAGCTGCTAACTCAGGTGGTCACACTGATGTGCTGGTGTTTCACTAATGGCCGCCATTTTGCCTTCTGGTCTGTCTACCAACCAGTGAAGTAGCTCCTTAATAACAATGTCACTCACAGCTTCTTGCATGGCTATTATGAAGTTTTGGGTATATGATCAATGATCAAGTAAGGCGAATACTGCTTTGCTAGTGATGCAAACACTATCAAGGCACCATATCATGCAAAATTCCAAATGGAACAATCTGGTAGAGCAGTGGTGGGTTTGTGTGCAGAAGGAGCTTGCCAAACATTCTGTCCCAGCATATCCAATAATGAGTCTTTGTCTTTCCTGTAAAAGAGGGCTATCCACGAGGTCTGCTTGCGAACAGCACGTGCAAAATCCTTGTACTTTTGTGATATGGCATGCTTGCTGATGCATGAATGACAGCTGATATATACAAGTTTAGTAAGGACCATTTGGTTATGCTGGATGCCAGAAAGAAATGCGCCATCATCAAACAGAATTGTGTGGTGGAGTCCTCAAACTTATGAGTGAATGCATCAAGCAAGGCATCCAGATCATGGCCATCAGAGATGACAAGAAATAATTTCAAGTCTGTTTTTTGCTACAGACACATGGTCTATCATACACCTTCCTGAGCTGTATAGTAGGGCAGGTTTAATTAATTTAGTTGATGGACCCTGGTGGTAGTTAGGGTAGTTTCGCTTCTTGGCTGGTTTCAAAAAGCCAGGAGTTGATGTAAGAGATTTGTGTTGCTCTCAAGTCCTGAGTAACCAAGGAAGGAATCAGTCATCAGAAGAGAGTCTCTGCTTCTGGTGTTGGTAGTGGGCAGCCCTCAGAAAGTTCTTACTCTGCTCTAATAAGATTCCTGTGGAAGCGGAGATGATCTGCTGACAAGGTCAGAGACAAGGTAAGCACATGCCTAGAAGTATTTCTCCACTGCCTTCAACAAACGATGAAGAGACAATGGCGACAGAGGTTTCGGCAAAGTGAACGAGACTGTTGAAAATAAGTCGGGATGTCATGCTACAATTACTATTGATCCAGCTTTCTGCTCAAAGGATTACAGAGTTATTGGAAGACGAGATCAGGTCCTCGTAGAAATGGTCAGTTGAGCTACATCAGCATCCAACATGGGCAGTTTAGAGGGCCAGGAAGATGTTGGAACCTTATAGCTAGAAGCGGTTACCAAGGTTCGCATCGCAGCAGTTGGGGACAGACCACCCTTTGCATCTGACTAGTAAAGTCTTGGCCTTTCCTCAACTGTAAAGACAGCTCATTGATTGTAACCGAATGAAAGGCAACAAGAGATCTGGTCTAACATTTGCCCGAGAATGCTTCTCTGAACTGGAACAGTTTTTGGGGTCACCAGCACCTGAAGGTGACCCAGCCTTCTTCTCTAAAGGTTCCAGAGTTTTCACTAGAAGGAGAGATCAGGTCCACATGGAAATGCCCACTTGAGTTGCGTCAGCCTCAAAAGAGGTGGTTTTGTGGGCCAGGAAGGACCTACCAAGTGTCGCAATGTAGAGGTGGGGATAGACCACCTCTTCCTTTATCTTGCAAAGTCTTGGCCACTGCTAAGCCTTTGAGAGAGCTTGTTGGCTGTTACAGCGAGAGAAGTAGCAAGAGATTTGGTCTAACCTTTACCCCACATAGTTTCTCTGAACAGGAAAGAATGTTTGGGGACATCAAATCCTGCAAGTTTTGGATATAGATGATTAAGCAGGAGACAGTAAACCTCATTCACCACCTTATCTAAAGACCAGCTCTCCTTCCTTCTCTGCCTCCTTAACCGATGAGTGACAGGAGGCAATGCGAGATGGCACCACACTGGCTTGTTGTGTCAGCTTCATGCGCATCAATGAGGTCAGAATAAACATTTTCATCCAAGCTCTCTCCTGGGAGGCAGACCTTCATGACCCAAAGTCTCTCTGTTGTGCGGCAGGTTGGAAGGTGGAGGGTGGAAGGAGAACTTCAACAGGTAACTCCACCCGCAAAACTAATGGATTGTTCTTAGCAGTGTACACAACAAGTGAATGAGGTCGAACAGAGAGCATTTGGGGGAAGAAGATTCGTGCTCCTCCCTCTGTTTTGAATAAAGTTCGTAAAATGATATAGGTCTTCAAACCACAGCAATGACCTTTTGTATATGTTGCTAAAGAACAAAAGACCACAGCTGCATATAGGGAAAGTGCTAATTGCTTCCCTGTGGAGATAAGCCAAAACATCCTGTAGGAATTAAGAATAAGGAATGGGGGATGCCGACCCAATCACCTTCCCTAATCCAGTGTTTGTATACAGATTCCCAGTCCCCTGCATGATGAAACAACATTCTGGCGAGAGGGATTCTGCTATATCCTTACCCCAGTACCATAGCTGTAATGACCAGTGGCAGGTGCCAAATGACCAAACCCCGGTGCGTGTTCACCAGGTATTGGTGCCAGATCACCGGACGAAGACCCATCAGACGACTGAGATCTGTAGGAAGAGCCTTCCATAGCCCTGATAAACTTAGACCTGAGCTCTCCTTACTGCAGGGCTCAATCCTATCACTGACAAAGGGTGCTGGGGACTGAATAGGTGCTGCAGCTCCCTTGCAGGAAGCACAACTCACTTTCAGCCCATAACAAGATGTGGGCATGTAGACTGTGTTGCTCCACTCTTGTGGGGGGGGGGGGCACATATCACTCTCTACCCAAGATGAAGCTAGGTTGGGATTGGATATAGGGAATACACTTATATAAATTTCATGAATAAATGGTTATTTATAATTTACTTGAATGGTGAATGACACCATACTCGCATGCAAGTCCAACAATGTATTTAACACAATGATGTGTGCCAAGTTAAACAACTGATATAAGGAAATTATATCATTCCTAACTGGAACTAATCAGAACATATAACTTCAACGGATAATGAAGCAAGAATCACATACAGAACTTAAAAACAAATATGATTGATATATGGATCTTAGTCTTCACCATGGATAATAAATGTGAAGAATTTAAATACAAATGTGAAAAATATGACATACCACCAAGGGTATCAACATACAGTATTTATAGACAACTATGCTGCCACTAAGGTGATCGAAGCATAGATTTTGCTCAAAAGTACGAATGTTTCATGCACAGGTATTATATGTGTTTTATAAATGTTCCCTCATACAGTCAAACTGAATTGATGATTTCTCTAATTTAGTGATACTGAATTATAGATAAATCAATGGAACATGTGCAATTCATTGCATCTAGTTGACGATAACAAAGTATTTCCAGTTCTACAGCTCTCATTGAATGGTCAAGAAGCTACCACACATTACCCGCCCCTATCAGTCTGCCAAAGGATCCATCAAAAGCATCTTCATTCATTACAGAGCCTTTGGTCCTAAAATCTTGGTCCCTCACTATGAGTAAACCATTACCATCGTCCGAGCCAATGTCAACATCAACTCCAGCAAACAGGTTGCATGAAACCCCGTATAGTTCTATGACTCCTCGACACAAAGTCACATCACTACAGAAGAATATTGCTCCCATAAAGTAGATCAATTCTCAGCACAAGTTATTTATATTTTATGTCCCACCACTACTACCACAACTGTAACAGGATGAAACCGAGCTGGGACTGGATTTAGTGAAGGCACAAAAATGCAATTAAATTTGTGCATGAGATGTTTATTAATAATATATTTGAATGATAATGCATCTGACACCATACTCTTGCACATAAAGTCCAACAATCAGGACAGGATGTTTTCCTCCCGGTAAAGTACCAGCTATGCAAATGCATGAGGAATGGTATTACTAATATTAAAATAGATATGTCTAAACTTATGAAAAGAAAAAAACTTTCCAAAAATTATGCATCAAATAGCAATGAAATCTAATAATGATAATATAGTGCATATGGCATTTTACTATATTTAGAAACAATTGCCATGGAATTTTACTATAGATAGAAATCCGCCTATGGAATTTTACTGTTAATAAAAACATGCCTATACAATTTTCCTAAACAAGTCTATGGAATTTTATTACAGATACAAATGAGTCTATGGCATTTTACTATGTGCAGCTCAGGTGAATGTTGTTTCTGCATAATTACGCTCAAAATGTCTGCACTGAATGCAGAAAGAAACTTAAATAAAAATTATTTTTAAAATTCCAGAAATGAAAGAAATAGTGTGACAATCTAATTAATTCATCTGATATCAACAGAAACAGAAACATGTCTAAACAAATTTGTTTTGCTTAAATATTAAATGTTTTCTGCATAACTGTGCTAAAAAGCTTCCATAAAGAGACTCAGTGTTACATCAAATTTGGGAAAATAAATGTATATATGTCCATTTCAGGATTTAAAAAAAAACAATCACACATTGGCATTCTATTTGTGAGTATAATTCTACCTATATTTGTATCAAACAATTGTGGGAGGAGTTGGTAGGATAAACTGATGTGACCAAAACATGGTAATATTTCTAATTTCTCACATCTTTTACAACTGTATAGACCTTAAGAACAGCAATAATAAACATCACATCTATTAAACACACAAACATTGCCTAAATTAAACAAAATTTTGCAGCATCTTACTGTCTGCAATCTTCATACAACTTGTATATGAAACTACACCAAATATAAAGGCTCACCATCTCAAGTAACAACATTTATTATCGTATATTCCCCAACAAAAAACACCCCTACACATACCTTGGTACTTATTTCCCACCTAAACACGTTGACGTGGGGATCATTATTTTAAAAACGTCTTCCTTTTAAGACTGCATGTATATAGATGCTTACCCAATGGCAACTTAACCACAAATATTGTGCATGTTTACATTCAAAAATCTGGTAATAGTCAGATAGATGGAGGCATTGATTAGATCCTTTACTAATGCACAGGAATAAAAAGCAGTTGGTTCACACAGAATCAGGTTGTGCACCTTGTTATCTCAGCCACAGCCTGTTTACATTGGGACATGTAGTGACAGATAGACAGGTGGACACACAAACATTGGGAATGGACAAATGAAGTATACCACAATATCCAAAACTAAAGCATGAGAACTAATTAAGCAGTGATTGAATTCAGAATTATGTTATGTACCTTGTTGATCTCAGCCACAGACTGTTTACATTCCTCTAGTGATTTCAAATGACTGGGGTCCTCTAACAAATCAATGATGTCCTGTATGAAACTTTTCCTGTCATTATCTGATAACCTCATGTCTCCAGAATGCATCACCCTGTTCCTTATGTTGGATACCTGAAAGTTTATTAAAACAAAAATTAAAAAAATAAATACAGTGCAAATATTTATACATGATATTATAAAATTATTACATGATCATCTGTTCAAGGCTCATTTGATCTTGTAGCAGTGCATTACACAATCCTGTGAAGACAATTAGCCACAAAGTTTATATAGATTGCCATAAAACTTGATAAATACTATGGCCACAACCCAAACATAAACATATCAACCAAGCACTTTGCTCTCTCTGCATTGTAGTTTACTGCAGTGTTACTGTTGTGGATCAGCACATAAGAGGCTATTCAAGGTGGCCAGTATAACTGGTGGATGAAGAACCCAGGAAAACCATGGTAAGAACCACCAACCCACAAGAAACTACTGGCAAACTTTCTCACATACCAACATTGGCTGAGCCTGACACTCAAACCCATGCACAGAGAGAGGTGATATGGCAGTGATCGGTAAAGGCAAGAGCTTTAGACCATTAGGCACCCAGGGCTTCCACTTATTGCAGCGTTAATTTTCTTAAAACAATTAGTGCAACAGTTTAAATGGATTGTCTTGTAGCATGGTAAATATAATGATCACCTGAATATATATTTGTTGATGAAACACATTTCTCATTACAGTTAAACTCAGTATATGATATTGTCATCAGAGGAATATATGCATTGTTGACAAATCATTGTACTCACACAATTTTCAGAAGGATTATGCACTGTATTTAGTAAATGATTGATCCCCTTCATGATATACCTAGGTGGGATGCAGAAGAGGTAGAGGTATATATATATGTTAGCAACTTGTTCACCATGTCTCTAGTGTAGTGGCTTTGGTTTTAGCATTTTATTTGGTTGCAGTGTTCATCATAGAGAGACTTAGGCACTGTATTCATAAACAGGATAAACAGTAAGAAAAACAATTACACAGCGTAGCCATAGATAATCATTTTTCTAAAATGTTTGTGATTAAATGACAGAGTTATGACATGAAATTAACTAAACTGTTATTTAATTAATTAATTAATAATAATAATAATAATAATAATAATAATAATAATAATAATAATAATAGAATTAAGCTAGTGGCATATATATTCATGTCCTGTGTTTCCAAGCTACCATTATGCTGCTATGGGTTTGGCCTGATCCAAGGACCAAAGCTGCAACAGTGCCTACACATGTATATACTTGTATCTTCATGTCCAGAAAGTGAACATATAGTTACCTGCTGAGGATCTTAATAGTTTCCAATATATGACCCAGGGGCATGCTCCCTGCCCCAAAAGACTTAGTCCATGGTATATTGTCTATGCATCTATTTCCACATGACCTTTGAATGTCTACATGGTTATATGATGTTGATTTTAAGGTTCCATGTTATGGCCCAGTAGCAAGTTCCATATCTGAGAGGACGGGAACATGAACTTGATGCACATCTGATTTCTTTTTGTCATGTCCTTTAAAACTACATATTGTTATAGTGTCGGGATTTCAACAGATGTCAAGTTATGACCCAGGGTAGCAATGGCTCGCTGCTAGAGGAAGACCTGAGAGTTGAATAAATTCTGCTATATGTGTGTTAGCCCTGCCTGTGAAGATGAATTACACCAGCACTGAGATTGCTGTGTATAATACTTACTGTAACAAATTATTTGAGAATTGTCAAAATCCATCCCAAACCACCAGGGGTAGGGGTAGTGTTACATTTTCAAAATCTATTGTGCACATCTATAAACCACCGCCAATGATATCATCCTGTAAACAATGCAGAAGGATATACACTACTGTAAAGGATGGTCAAATGGACATAAGTTCAGAAGGACAAGATGAAATGATCCCCACCTTTTTCCCCCAAATGTGAGGTCATAATAATTAATACTTCATTTATGCAAAACAAAAAAGAACTTGTCTATGGTAAAAGAATTTGCCCTGATTTACTGAGCTACCTGCACTGAGAGAGTAACTGCATAAAATTGTCTTGAAATAATACTATTTGTAACTGTTATAGCAATATTCATTTGTCCCCAATGAAATGATATGTCTGGCTTATGTGGTATTGGGCAGGCTATTCAGTTGTATAGTTCTTCATATTACACATATCAGGTTGTTTATTCTTGTATCGTTTACACATATATATACAAACATCTTATGCATTTTTCCTGCTCATCAATTTTCACCTATGAAATAAACCAGAAACCAGAAATAAAATAAAATTACTCAGCCTGCATCTACAGGAGGTTTTAATAATATCCAACTGCCACACTAAACATTATAGTAAAACCTGTTATGAGAGACTGCCCCTTCTGAAACAAAAAGTGGTCTCTCAAGACAGGTGGTCTCTCATAGCAGGTTTGTACAAAAAGACCTGTTTCCAAGGTCCAGTTTCAGAACAATTTCAAGAAAAATAACCACAATCACTGTACATATATTATAATCTTTATTAATAGTTCTTACTAAAATACTGTATGCATTCATCTAAATGCAAAATTATATAGCAATAAAGATATACTTCTATCATTAAACATGAAATAACATTTACATCGGAAGATCACATATTTAACATATGAAATCGTTTCTGAATTTACTCCTTTTCCTTTATAACAACTTAAATTCGTTTTACTGAACTTTAAACCGCTTTTTGCAAGTGGTCTGCTCTTTTTTACTTCTTTCAGTTACAATAATTATTTTCTCCAGCCTTAAAATTTGTCTATTTTTAGCTGGAGGTTCATCCATTGTTGTAATAGTTCTAGGTGTTAACATTATTAGTGTTCAGTTGTAATATCGAACATAAAGACGGTTTTGTCTGGGCTTTGGTAAAATATGAAAAATCTATACATGCGCATTGCATATCTAACAATTAATGAAATAAAAAGACACAATTCTCTCATCCTGAAACAGAACCATTTACTCAGAGACAAAAGTCAACGGCTTCATTCGAAGGAGACATACAGGGATTAACTCTATAAACAAAGTGTGCAACCCGGTCGCAGCAACTTCAATAGACGAGAGCTTTGTGATTGGGATGTAATCACTTAACATCTGGGGAAAAAACAACAAACATCACAAGTCTTGAACACTATCAATCCCGCAAACAATTCTCTCTTGCTGGTTTAACAGACAATGACCTTCTTCACCCCCAGGCAATACGGAACAACTCTAAAGACGAACAATATTCAGGACCACTACGTCAATTTCAGCACTACAATGGCAATGCGTGTCATGTACATTAGCGTGATTAATAGACTGTAGCAGCCACAATCCTTCTATTTTTTTTTTTTTTTGTTGTTAATTATTCCTTTTATGTTTTTTTTTTTTATCAGAACAGTCAATACTAATCAAGTGGTAATTGTAACAATTGATTACATATAGGTCATTGGTGCCTATGTTCTTGCGATACAGTCGTTCATAGGGATGCTGGGTCCTACTCATACATATGATCTTCGATAAGGCCAGGAAGCTGGCTAAGTGCGGGAATAATTAGTTTGGTTCCCTGCTTTGTATGCTCCCGGCGTTGTTCCAGCGGAGAACAACGCTGGGAGCATACGAAGCACAGACAGCTACAGCAATACAGTGACTCCACATATGCAAGTGCAATTAACTGTATTATAAATGCAATCATATGGTTCTATTTGTGGATAACAAGTAAAATTAATACCTTTTGTAAACCACAGAGTAATTTTCAGTGGGATATTAAACACATATTCAGATATATCAACTGCTGCCAAGAAGGGGGGAGGGGGAACAGTGTGTGGATGTGACTATGTTAGGTGGAGTGTTTTGCACTTTGGCTTATATCTAAGCAAACATATATAAAATTTATACAATTTACCATTTATAGAGTAATTATAGTAAGCAATATGATGTTTCCTAGTTGTGTTTTGAAACATAATGCTTCAGATATGATCACTTACGTCTATTCCATCATGCATAATGGGGATGACCTCTCATGACTTTGCATCCCACTAATTTCTTTCAGTGAATGTTTTGAAACTTCATATTTTGCATTTTAATGGACTTACGTCTACCTTACTTTAGTTTTAAATTGTATGTCTTCTGGGAGTTATTTTGGGTAATTTTTGTCATTTAAATCTCTTTTTCTGTAATAATACATGTACATATAGATGGTTATCATGACCTTTTACTCATTAATTACATAATATGACAAGGCTGGTAATATATTTCAGTATAAAATTGAAGAGAGATAAATGGTGATATTAAAAATGATGACTCTTATTAGACAGATTTATTTTAATATTTTTTTCTGATTTTCTTAAATAAAGCTCAAATATTTAAATGTTGCCTGCAATGCACCATTGCTCTTTAAGTCAACATGAACTTGCAATATAATTTAATATTCACTAATGTAACCTTTGACAAGCAGAACTATGCACATTGCTTACTTATGTACTGAACTACTATTCCTAGGGCTGTCAGGAAAATCAAGGGTGGATATAGGACAGAGGGTATTAATGGTATGGAAAAATGGGAACCAGCCTGGACATGGGTGAACATAAACTAGAGTATATATGGGTTTGGCTGGCCATGATTGGTTAATAATGTAAGTTATCATTTAGGAAAAAGAATTTTTTGAAAGCTTATCCTAGTTGTAAGTGAAAAAAAAATATAGACATGGTTTTATTGATGAAATTTCAGTCTTTTGACAGTCTTGAGTTTGGAACACTCATTACTAAAATTAGCACCTGACTCTTTGGTGGGGAAATGAAAGCACATGTTTCAAACACATGCAGGTCCAGAAAATGCCGCAGCTCATATCCTTTCCTCTACACAGAAGCTGACATCCAGGTTTCATCTATACTGATAAATATAGGTTTGATCATGGGCACTCAGAAATTGTAAGTTACTGAATTTTTAATATCATGGTATTTGCATAGGTTTACTCGAGAAACTGAATTAGTACTGCAAATCCTACAGGGGTTAAATAAAGGTCGGTGGATTTTATCCTCGTTTTTGCGATGTGGTTGTTCATAGCAGTGTCAAAATGCATATTTTGCCAAGACATCGAGGTCGCTGGTCATGTTCAGCAGGTGGTCGCTTATGACAGAGCGTTTATATAATAAAATTGATCCATGTATTACGATTGTGGTCGGAAATGACAGGTGGTCGCTCATAGAAGAGGTAGCTCATAACAGTTTTTACATGTATCATGCAAAAACTAAATTCATATGAAAGTGATTGTTTACTTCAATATGTTGGTTCCTGTTCTAACCAAAGTTGTTTTGGCTAGTGTTTCATCTTCACATTTTCATAACATAGCTTTTAATCAAGACTATGGGCAGCACTTGCTGACATGCAATTATGCCACATACACACAAATATACACATTGTAACACTGGCATAAACGACATAAAATAAAATATAAAGAACATTCTTTTCAATGACATAAAAATAGAGGTACTATAATAAGCCAGGGGTGGAAAAGACGAATGCCCAGGAGAACTAAAAATTAAGACTGTGCAGCATTATGTCGATGTTGAGCTATTGTTATTGGCAAGAGTTCACAATGACTCATTAGCCCCTGGAGGATTTTGTCGTTTTCACCTGAATTGTGAGTAGCAAACACATTTTGGGGGTTATTTATGAATACATCCTAATACATCGACTTCCAAGAGATTTCCCATTAACCTAATGCCTAATTCAGCTAGTAGTTTTATTAGAAACATCGTTTTTGATTGGCTATTTTTTGGGGCTTAATGGACCCATTATTTTAGTATCCAGATTAATCTTTTTGCAAAGCTCTGCCAGTCTGTGTGCAGTTCAGACCGGTCTGCAATAGATCTGAGGCCAAAAAGTCTAAAATCCGGACACAAAATTGGATTCCGACCATGGGCAAATTTTTGGTGGAAAAAAATCGGGTCCAAAAAATTATGTGTTTCCCTCTGTATTTTGTAGTGCAAAGAGAACGTCCAGATTATTTGGTATCTTTTAAGAGCTGCATCTGTCTGCCTTTCTATAATACCACCCACTTTAGTGTATCGTATATGACTATGACGCTACAAAGCTCGGAAGTAGGCTACTACCTCCTGACGTGTAAATGAGGCACAAGGGGTTAATGAGTTAATCTGCTAACTTACAGATATAAGCTTCTTATTATCTGATTAAGTAATCAAAGTAACAAATAACATCCCCTTGAATGAATCCTTAAAGATACAACACCTGCATATTTGTTTGTTTTTATCAATGTCTGAACATTTGCAAACAGTTTCTTTTCATTTTAATTTTGACAAACATAATGATTATGAACTAGTATTACACTTTTGGTTTCTTCAAGAAATGTGTATTTTGATGTAAGCATATGACACTTATTTCTGTTGGCTGACTTTAGCTAAAGATACATGGCATGTTTAAATAATCAAAACATTGAAAATTCTTGCTCTCTACTATATTGATGTATCAAGATAAATCTTTAGATGACTGTTCCGACACTGGATTATAGTACCTGATTACTGTTCATATGAATCATAATGCTGTAATCTCACGTAAACATAAAATATAAATACATATCTGGTCAGGGTGGCCCATCAATTAGAAAGCTGATTAATATGAAACTGTTCTATTATCTTTCATCTGCCACTCTCATAAAGACTATACAAGAGTGTAGACTTGTGTGACACTTTCCATTAGCACAACTGATCATGAGTTACAAGCATTGCATGTAATTAGTTCTAAGTTGTCTTATTACTGTTACTTAGCTACTGGTATAGTATGTAACGGGGGTTAACTTGTTTTATCCCTTTTACTTATCATTACACTCTGGATTTCAAATGAATTACTGTTAGACTTGTAGCATATTTTTCAGGACTGATGAGCATTTTATAAGTAATGGAAGTAAGTTTATTGAACTTTTTATTGCAACTGTGAATTTGTTTTTATAATTTCAAGTAAAAAATAAATAATGTGAAGACAAGTGCTAGATTTGTATTACAAGAGCCAGAAATCAACTTAGATGCAATGAAATTTCGATAAAAAAATCACACTGCAGCGAAGAAGCGACTTTTCTTCCTGTGGAGGTTTCAACTTGAGGACTTTTCTTTTGACAATGATTCATGAAATCATATGCAAAGACACATGTAAACAGACACATAAATTTATAAAAATATAAAAACACTATACAAATACATGAAAAGAGAAAATCAGTGACTGTTTGATTACAAGGAAACATTGAAGAAGTATACTTAAAGATACAATAAAAATGATGTTGAATACATTTTATTATGCTGGTCTTGGAGGTAACCGAAGTAGTTTACAAGGGAAACATAACAACTCTACTGGGTAAATAGATTAGCAAAGCTCTTACAATCTGCTTCAGAAACAATTATAATTGTCTACTCTTGAAGCAAGATTTCAGACTTTACTGGGTGAATATCAAGGCATCAAGAAACCTTGAAGCGACAGCCAGTAAGACAACTAGAGGTTAGACATGACATGAAAATCGTGCTGTCAACTTGTTTGAATCTTGTACTAATTCACATTCACAGCTAACATGTTTTGGCTAACCTATCGCAAGATGCAAAATATAGCTATTAATATGGAAGAGAAAGCACACGATAAACATATTTACTCTTATTTCCAACCTTACTGGTCAGAAAGTGGTTTAAGTGCAAAGTAAAATGTGTAAGAGATAAACATAAATACATAGTCTATGTTAGTAAAGCATACAATATGGGATGCAGTGATCTTCTTTGGTTGTAAGGATGTACTATTAACAGAGATGTAACTAGTTAATATTAAATTTCACAAAAACAGCACCCAATAAATTAATAAGGGTTGGTGGTGGTTGTTATGTGTGACTTCAGGCACACAGACAACACTCAGTATAATAATTTACAGATAATCAGAAATGCCTATGCAACACGTTTCTTTAATGAACTTTCACACATTCAGTCATGGAGATGGCACTGAATAGAAGGGGATAATATGAAGTCTAATGGTTTGTAGATATATGAAGCAAATTCAGTGAATAATGCAAAAAAGATTGCCAGCAAATAACCATACCGTGTGTGTCAGCTGGATGCCTCCTTGAGACAGTTTACTGTGGAAGAATTTACAGTTGGCCATCAGAGTCAGCAAGGCCTGTGAATCACTTTGGGCTGGGCCAGTGTTGGTAGCCAGCTGACCACGAGGCATATAGAGCTTCGCGCATTCCCAGGAAGCATGTGGCCAGGCAGTCACATCACAGTTTTCCCAGTAGAGCTTGCTGGATGTGGGATTAGTATGGAAAGCTAGCAGTTCCGTCAACCAGTTGTCACAGAGACTAAGCGGGCAGCGAGATCGAAACTTCCAGGTGTATAAATGTCTGCTCTGCTTCACATCCTTGGAGTTACAGCTAGAACACCGAGAGGCTGGCACAACTGATCTCCCATACAGTTTTTGAAGAAGGGATTGGTGCATTGCATCCACCTCACCCTGTATAAAGGAACAAAGTCCAACCTTTAGATAGTACAGAGCCAAACCAACTCGGAGCCAATTCTTGTACTCAAGGTCCTTGACCTTAGTTTCAGCACCTGTGGGTGGCATCTCAACATCTGGGTAGTCAGCTAAGCTTAGGACTCTTTTTCACAATCATCAACATCTGGAAAAGAACAACAAAACCATGAGACTCACATTTCTGTTAAGCCCAAAATCTGAGTTCTGCAAGAAATGCCTTAAAAACTTTTCCACCTAGGTTAACCTTGGGTATGTGGATAAATGTAGACTAACACATGGATGAGCAACATGTACACCAAAGTAAATGCATTTTCAAACTTACATAAAGGTGGGCTCAAAAAGATACCAAAGGTGGTGGTTTTTTTTTACTGCAACAAATGTCCAACTTGCACATTTACTGCATTTCATGTAACTTGCATGTATGTTCATTACACCAACAACCAGTGTCTGTTCCATTAAATATTAGAATAAAAGCAACAGTCACCTTTTTTACATCATAAATTTCACAAATAAAAGATTCAGTTAAAATGAAAATCTGTTAACATTATTTTCCTCATCACCTTTTGAAGAAAACAGATATAAGGCAGTATGACACCCTGTTTTGATGTTGGCATGATTACTGTATGCATGTATGTCAAAGATTCCTACCTACAGTAATATATATATATATATATCATTAAAACAAGATTTTAAAGCACAGATATATGACAAGATGTAGGCCAAATAGTTGCACATTCAAAATGTTCTTGTGATTTAATCCAATCATAATATTACTTATGCTTTTTAAAAAACACACAGACAATAATAAATATTATTAATAACCATAATTATTACCTAAGTAACATCATAAACTTAGTTTGTTTTATGGTGCAGACACAAGTAGACTAGTTAGTGCAAAGGCGACTGGAGTAAAATGCTTTGCCCAAGGACACACGTTGGTAGCTGATAGAGACTGGTCCCATTCCATCAGATGTGGATAGTATGATGCCTTATTTATGTTATTTCTGAGCTATTTATGGCCTAAAGGATTGTTATTGTCAGCAAAAGACTCACACCTAACCACTCAAATTGTCACCATATAAGAAAGATGATAGGTCAAGAATATAAAAAAATTACAAACTGATCAAGGCACTTGAAGGGTCCATGTTTAGGCTACAATACTCCTGATACAAGGTTGGACATGACAGTGCAGACAAGTTGTCACGTCCTATATCTGTTTACTTGTATGGATTACATGATTTCTGCAAGCTTTGCATATTTCTAAAGAACAGGATTTTTACTTTTATCTCAGATTCCCCCCACCCTTAAATACCCATGGTTTAGGATGATTTCCAACTATATTTGGAGAAGAAAAAAAAATGTAATACTTTCCTAATCAAAATATGAATGTCTGACAACATTTTTCACTACTTATTCCTTCTTTGTCAATTTGTATTTTTGTCACATGACACGCTCAGTGTTTACAAAGAAAATGAACCTGTGACATGATCTGCTGGATTTTTTGTGGCACCCTTGAAAGTACATTTCATTATGTACGAGAATAAAACCACATGGCTAACGTATCATTTTTCTTTCTGATGAATGCCACGCTGATTTGAACTGAATGATCCTATGCTTCTCAGTAGTTAAATTTTGTGATCTTGGTAATTATCAGTGGCAATAACAGACAGTAATTATCAAAGTGACAAAAACTAACATCGAAGGAATAAATAATAGTAAGGGTGATCTAATCGTTTACTTATTTGTATGGAGTAAAGGTCATTTGACATATTGTAATAAATGGCAATTTGTCAAATTAAGACATCAACAAATGTTTGTCAGACTTATATCTGTAAACCCTATTATGTGGCCACACACGAGGAATAAATCTGAAAGATTTTTTTATAACTAATATGCTGACTACTGGGCACATTAGAGGGGTGCATGTAACTTAAAGGACACTGTGAACAAAGTGTCATTTTCTGAAAAATGGAGACTCATAAGAACATCAGATGGTATGGAAGCGATCCTTATGTTGCTTCTTCTGTTGAAAAGAATGATTGTGACTGTATGATGGGCTGACAATACTGCTTCCCCATTTGCCGTGCCCTAGAAGATATCCTTTTTGTTCATCAGGTTTCTCCTCTGAAATGACAGTTGTTATTGTGCACTTTGCGCCTGCGCAATATTGGTCTCTTAAGTTGCATGCTTATGAACTTACTTAACATGACCATGAAAATTCAGATTAGAAGACTGAGTGAAGTCTTGTGATGATCCTTCAGAATGGCGGATGGGGACTGAAAGGCAGCTGTCTTAAATGCCAGCTGCAAATCACTATCCCTATTTTGGAATTAGACAGCAAATGTTATACTGGTCTATTTAGAACTATCTGCAAGATGGACTCCCAAGCATGAGCACAGGGGATATCACTATGCGTGTTGCTGATACTTAGGAATGGAAAATAAACTGACCATTGATCCTATTGCCATGACATTTCAAACCAGCTATTATGTGTCTACGAGTAACTTCCAGTACATAAAAATCAATATGGGTTTTGATATTCCCAGGCCTGCAACATGTCTGCTGATGACCCTAATCTGTTTCAAAGACAGACATGTACACACATAAAACTGTGTTACCATATTCTGATGGGAGTCTTTGGTGCAAAAAAAAAGACTTTTTTGATACATGGATCTTGAATCTGTGACACAAAATGGCTGTGGAAAATGTTTGAATATCAGCTTGCTTTTCTTGCCAACAAGTAAACGGATACATTACAAATGATGACAAAGGAGGTAGCAGATTAACTCAGAACTTCAGTGAAAAATCTAACAGCCTTCTTCCATCAATGCTAATTCTTCTCTGTACATCTACAGATCAATTATTGATGGCACTTGTAAGCCCAAGTCTTAATACAAAGAGAAATGAGGTGACATAGACGCCTTCTGTGCAAAAAATGGCAAAGTTGGCCAAGAGGGATGATGAAATAAACTGGGGGGGGGGTGTAGGCTGATTGGGCAACTGTGATCTCCAGCCATTCATCATGTGAATCATCACTGATTGAGAATAGTACTGTATTGTGATATAACTGTAATGTTGACACAATTGGTGCAAAGATATGTTGTAACTAGGTCTGGTACTTTAGCTAACTGGTGTTTCATAGGTAACTCACTAATGGTTCAGATGTGGTGCTGGTCATCCTGAACTGTATGATTGCCATAGCCTTTGCCAAACTCTGATGGAGCAGTCTGGTACTCTGCGACTCGACAATTGTTTGTGCCAGGTGACAGGCACTTATGACTGTATTTTTGCTGCAACTGGTGCTGCAATGTAGTCAATGCCGGTGATATTACTTTCTGATATTCCCTGCATGGATGATGTCTGATCTGGGCAAAGCTGCCAGAATGAGGTGAGATGGGATAATCAATCACTGTACGAAGTTTAGAAGAAGTAGCTATAAGATACCTATGCTTTTGGATACAGACGATGGACAACAGGCAATAACATAAGCTCCTCTGGTCCATGACCAGTTGGGCAAAAATTGGCAGTGACACGAATCTTACAACATGGAGTAAGACCAATTAAAGGTAAATTCCTCATCTCAGATAGAACTGAGCATGAAATAGATAGAAATATAGCTGGAATATACTGCCCCATGTGGGAAAAGTCTTTAGAAGAGGAAGAACTGAAAACAATTTTGGATGCTTTGCAAAACAGCATACTTCCTAGAGTCAATCTCTTAAAGGGGAGATAACTCCTATCTTTCATCCAACTAGGTGGCAGATGAGTATTGTCACTTTACTGCTAAACATGGGAGAGTGGTCATACTCTCAAACATGTATTATGACTGTGTAACTTGTCTGAAGATGCAGTTGTGGTATCTGACAATTAGTATTAACTGTGTCTCTTCTCTATTTAACTCTAGTAGGACTGGATGTTACATTGCAATCTTTGACATGAATGAGGACGGTGTTTCTTTTAGGATTCTGTTTGAGTTTGACATGGCATCGCATACTGAAAAGAATATTTTATTATCATATTATTTGTTTATAAATATTAATCAGTAACTGCTGGCCTTACTAGATAGGAGATGAATATCATTTGCATGTTTTCCATCAGATTGCAATAGAAGCCACATCATTGTCAGGGAACACAACCCAGACATAACACTGATAATGCATAGCGTAAGAAATGGTCGAACAAATTTAACTAAACTGGCTTGCCATTCTGAGGAAAAAATTCAAACTTTTCTCTTCTGTATGTTTTCTATGCAAGACACACTAATGCTAATGGATATATATATATATATATATATATATATACCAGTATCAAAGTTTTGAAAGAAAGTTTTAAGAAATACATTTTCCTAGTTTAATCTAAACTGGATCAGCTTTTATAAAAACAAAGCCAAAGAAGGTGTCCCACTTAGTTCTTAGGAAGCGAAACTGTTGCTAGGGGAGTCAACAGGCCAAACTATTGATGGGGATAATTCTAAGATATATTTCTACCAAATTTTGTAAAAATGCTGAATAATTTCTGGAAGTCAAATATAGTACAGTAAATATATTTTTCATATGATTGCTTTGGAAGCCACTCCGTTCCTTGGAAAGCTAGCCCAAGCACAACATTTACAAAGGATGTCCTCAGAAATGCTCCAAAACAATTTAATCACAATTAGTTTTTGTCATTCTTGAGAAGAAATCAAAAAGATGTTTTCCACAAGGTGCTAAGAAAGCACACTATTCATGAGAAAGTGACTGCATATGTACCTGTGAAGAGTTTATTCAAACAAATATTCCTGTTAGGGTTTGATCCAAACTGACTAACACTTCTGTCTGGAACATAATTTGCAAATAGTTTTTACACACGGTTGATCTAGTAGATATATCACTGTTGGCAGGGAAGGGGAGGCAGGGGGCACCTGCTATACAATTTTGATACAGCATCCTATGAATCAATTCTTCCATTAGTGATTAAAACTGGTAGAATGTTTCTGGGCAAGCTGAAAAGATATTTTGCATAGGGTTGCTATGCCAAGGAAGCAAACTCAAACATACATGAATGCTGAAAAGTATTTACTCACCCAAAACTTCTGAAACAAATCAATACAACTGACTAAGTCATTCCTGAGCAGAAATCAAAAAGAGGTTTTCCACACAATTGCTAAAGAAGCCATGCCACTGATGAAAAAGTCACCTCGGACAAATTTGCAATAAAGAATGTCCTAAGAAGAACTGGTACCATATTTACAGAAATTGCCATTCAAGAGCACAGGTCAAAAATAACATTTCCATCAGGCTGTGAAAGAGCAAGGCCATTAATAGGGGAGTCACCACAGACTCAACATTGAAAATGCATGTTTTTAAGCAACTTGGATCAAATTTACCTCAACCACTTTTTATCATAAGTCCAATGTAGCTTTTCAACAGGTAGCTAAAAACTGCTCCTCTGACTCTGAAATGTATTAGAGTTCTTTCCTTTGAATATCATGGGCATATAGGGCGTTTGTTCCATGTCATAAATTAAATATATTAATGTCAATGATTATATAGTGCTCAAAGACTGAATTTGAACACCGCAATATGATTGAAAATGCTGAAATCATTACTTACTGGTACCCTGATGTTTATATGCACTTGTTCATGTAATGTGTCAAAAGTGAACTTTTAATATTTTATTCTTCATTTTTATGCTAGTCATGTACTTTGAATGTTGTCAACATTCATGGGTACTTGTTCATTTTTATGCTAGTCATGTACTTGAATGTTGTCAACATTCATGGGTACTTGTTTACTCTTCAACCATAATTCATGACATCATTATGACTGAAAAGGTTTGCATGCTTGACATACGTTATTTTTAATATTTTACACTTTGTATTCTATGGAAATAAATTATTTATTCAGTTTTGCAAAACTTGTTGGCTTTCACTTTTTTCTGTTACTTATTTAAAGACCATAGAGTTGTAACACAATGCAGATTCTATTTGACTACCTTCATCTAAATTTTACAACTCTATGATCTTAAACTAAGTCATCGGAAAGAGCGAAAACTAATAAGTTTTGTGAAAAGTCAAAAAATAATTTATTTCCCTACAATAAAAAAGTGAAAAGTTTTTTTAAAAAATTATAGTATTGCAAATTTAATCTCAAATAGTCCAAAAATTTCTATCACTAGTCTTTATGAATAAAGTTCTAGTTAAATTCCAGTAGTGTTCAAAATAAGAACAAGCACTGAAAGTGCTGGTGTGCCTGTAGTTGTGAATTTACTAATGTACCAGTGACCGGAACAGTGATTATATGCTAACAGTATTCCAATTAATCACAATAACTTAATCCAAGATGTCCTTCTCTGAAATCAGGATAATTTCAAATTAGTGTTTCTGTCCAGGAACATTATCGAGCACCTTGTAATTCCAGAGAATAATAATTTGAATAAACAGTTCCACCCACATCAAAAACTAAACACAGCAATACAAGTGATTCTGCTTCTGATATTTTAAAAATAAGTAATTTTTAAAGTAAACAAGATTATACAAAAAAAAAAACGACACAAAATTACAGCCAGAATGTAGGTACAAAGTTCATTTATAGAAACTTTTAAACAAATAAAATCTGTTATTAAAATTATAACAAAGAATGTGGTAAACCCCAAACAAAAACAGCAAGCTCTTCGTGCAATCCTGTCACAAGCTTGTGCAAACGGTATCTAAACGGTATCTCGCAAGCTAGTATTTGGAACCTTGCGAAAAGCTTGTGCACGTCTGCACTGAAAAAAAAAAACTGCAAGCTTGCAGAAACCACATGAAAGAAATATTGCAATCTTGTAGAAGATTGATGCAAGCTTGCAGAATCCTAAATATATACAAGCTGATGCAAGCTTGCAAGGATTAACAGCAAGATAGTGCAAGCTTGCGAGGACAAACAAACGTGCGCAAGCTTGCATGCACAGACAAGGTTGCTTAAGCTTGCGTAGACAAACAAGCTTGCACAAGCTTATGCAAGGTTCAATACTGTGAAAATGTTGCATAAAGAATGACATTACAGACCATTCAAGAATACTATTCATGATAAAATTGTTGCAGTTAAATTAGAACGGAGATTAAATATAAAATAAATCTGAAAAAAAATGGAGCAAATTTCAACTATTATAGAAAGGAGATTTATTTACAAAAAATACATGTATCTTGAAATAGCCTTTTTTCAAGTAAAAAGTTTTTAAATTGTGTTATGAAAATATGAACTTCTTTGAAAAACAATTTGGACCATTATGGGTGTATTCAGGTTTTAAATGTGGTATCAGCGTAGTTAAAATTACCAGTTTATAAAGATCATATTAAACAAGAATATACTCTAGAGTACTTTTACTGTACAATACAATTACAACTACACCAAAATTAGCTACCTTTCTGCACACATGATTCTCAAATGAGACCTAACTCAAGTTAGCCTTGTGTGCATTTTAACATGCAAATTAGGTAAAACACACATGAGCAATAGAACAAAATCTGAAAATCACATGAGCCAAATCATATCCAATGTATTAAGGGAACATTTCTGAAATTCTGACTGCTAAACAGAAAGGCAAGCTCTCCAGTCTAAGGAATCTCGCATGGCCATTTTCTTGAATATGTGAGAAAATTTCACATTTCTGTCTGCATGGCTTCAGAAACTTTTTACTTCACATCCATATATAGAAATCCAGTTGAGGAAGGATGCTGTCAGATGGTTAAATTCCCCTCCCTTCTGTTAAAATTGTATGCTATTAGGTGAAAAACAAAAATGTTAGCCATCTGAATACACCAAATCACTTCTTCTGAACAAATCCTCTCAGAATAAAATCCTTCATCCTCCCCTGCTTCTTGTAGAGTCAGGTACCATCCACTGAAATAGATTACAGCAGCATGTAACCTGGTCTAAATATTTGACTATTTACCTGTTTGGAAAAGGCTTTCATTTAAGTTCAACATTAGAGAAATATTTCACAAGTTATAGAAACTTTTATAAGTGTTATACACAAATTGGCCATCCTTTAAAGAGATCCTAAATATTAGTTTTACCATCTATTTTGAAAGGGATATGACATCTGACAAATGATTGGTATTCTACATCTTTTTAAACAAGAATGCAATAAAATTACTCAGATGATATTTTGAGATCTCTGAAATAGACTCTCTGCCATCTTTTTTGAAAATTAAAAATAATTTGAAAAAAATAGATCAATGCAGTGACCTCTGAACTTGTCTCAATTAAAGGTAATTGCAAGTGGGTAATTGCCGAATCTGATATGCGAGAAAGAAAAAGTCCCTAAGAAAAATGGAAATGAGGTTAACATGCTTGCATGTAATTTCAAAATTCATCAACCTATTTTCGATACCTGACGACAATGCATCGAAATCTGCAGTTTGACTGGCACAGCAGTAAATAAAAATGATCTACAAAGTTGGCGTCTCAATGATTATGTGGAGGAAGGTTACAAAGTCACCTTCTGATATTTAGCCTGGAATGCTGTATTATTGCGGTACTTAATGTTCTTACTGGTACATATTTAAACTGTTTTGCTATTGTTGTTTACTTATAATTTGTAAAGTTTGAATGACTTTCCCTCTTTCTATTCCGATAAGAATTCTTTGTCAAATGAAGTGCTCAAATGTAAATAAAACAGCAAAGGTGACTGACCCAGATTAACGTGCCATGGGGGAACAAGTCTATATTATCGCAGTATTTGCTCAACTTATGTATGGTAGCACGCAGGTATTATAATAAAAATAAAATACGACTTACCTATAAGAAGAAATGTCCACGCTTGTACTGGTTTAGTATTTCCACAATAACAGAAAGGATCCAATGACAAAATCCAACACACAAATGTAACTCAAGTGTAAATCCATGCAAAATCCATGAATAAGAACATCACAAATTACATGCAACTATTATTTAACTTCATATGAAATTTAAATGCAAAAAATGGGCAAAGACATGTAACTATATAACAACTATTATTAATATTATTATTATTATTAATATTAAAATATTACTGATTTAAAGAAAGTTTAACTGTGATTATATTCTTATGTACATATGAGAAGTATGATCATAAGCAACATTTTGTAAATTTTGGTCCATATTGGCTACCATGAAATGATATTGCAACCTTGACTTTGTAAGGACATGTATGTCACCATCATTATATGACCTATAATCATCAAACATCAGACGATACACTGAATATATTTCGTAACCAAAGCCAGTGCAGGTATAGCATGTTTGACTGGCAGATAGGGATCTCTCTCTCTCTCTCTCTCTCTCTCTCTCTGAAAACAATATATACATTTTAAGCTTTTAATTAGTATGAAAAGAAATGCCAGTGATTTGTTTCTTCTGGCAGCAGATAATAATAATAATTATAATAATAATAATAATAATAATAAAAATGAAACTATTTTATACTACTCACAACAACACTTACAGTAATAAAAACAGGGACACATATAATATACATGATGATAAGCAAAAGCTTCAGAACAATATAAATTTATCAATAATGGCTCTTTTTTTCCCCCTTTTTGTTAAAATAATTCATTATTTGAGCACTGATATTGTATGGAAATGTATAATAACAGGAAATAAATCATAATCATTTACTTATCTTTCATCTGTAAATAATGGAGTTCTTCTTCTTATTATTATTATTTTTATTATCATTATTAAGTTTTGATATTTACCAGTCATTAAAAGATATATAAATTTGGTAATATTAAATATAACAAAATGTATTTGCTGGAAATTAAATAATCCACATTATTAAATTACTGAGGTCACCTTTAGCATAAAATTATTTATTGTACATTTGCTATCTGAAATTGTTTAAAAGTTATTAGCAGTTTATATGCATACAGCAGGCAATGAACAAAAATTCTCTAAGAAATTGAGTCTGGAAATATGTGGAAGCTTGTGCTTTTTATAAGCCTACAAACTGTGCAAGCTTGCATAAGATTGCATATGCTGGTAAAAAATTGTGCCATGCTTGCACAAGCTTGCACAGGCTAACAAATATTTATTTGCAAGCTTATTTTGATGATACAACCTTGCCAAAACCTTGTGGCAAGCTTGCGGCAAGCTAACTGCAAGGATGCATTTTGGTTTGGGACACGAGGTACAAAAGGTTTATCAATGTGGAATACCAATATTCTAGACCCAGACCCAAATAAACATGTTTACCTCTGTTGATCATGATCCTAATACTTAACACACACTCACAGAGAAATTATTAGCTATGTATTTACAAAATTAAACGTTACTGGTCAGGTACACAATGAACTTGATTCTTGGGCAAGGTCATGTCCAAGATACAATTATACATACTATATAATCATTGAGAAAAAAGAACCAGCAACAACACAAATTTAATATACATAACTCCTTTCACAGTAGCATATTATATAGACTAATATTTCTATCCAATGTAGAAGTAAATTAGATTTTCAGAACCAGAAGATATATATATATATATATATATATATATATATATATATATATATAAAGATGTAGGTATTTTCTGATATGTGTGTGTGAGACAAATAATGAAATAGTGAAATGTGAAGTTTGGGTGAGATTAACCTACTACGGCTTCTTTAATAGTTCTCCCAACATTTTACCTTACTGCATCATGGAAACTGAAAAGTGCCATTGAACCATCTCCCCCTTATTATGGTGGCTCACTTGATAAATATATTTTAATTGAGTTTAGTATAACTTAAATATGGATATATTCCATGGAAATAAGTTTAAAAATACACCTGTAACAGTTTAAATGAAGGCCCAAATTTGTGTTAAATTTCATGAAAATGACAATGTTGTAGGGACATGTATTCCTCAGATGACTGGTGATAAATGTGACTTAATGTTCATTCTTTGTATAAATTAGAACTGAAGCTATACCAATGTTTTGTACCACAGTCAAAAGTTTTAAAGTCTATTCAATTCGTGAAACTAAGCGGGACCCTGTCTTTTCTTAAAACTGACAAACATGCATTTTTGGAACTGCACATGCGCATCATTGCAGTTGCAGAGATCACTCCAAGTGGCATAAAAGAAACAGTTCTGATGTAATTTTTATCATTCTTGGATATTTCTCCATTGAAAAATAGTTGGTTTTGTTGCAAAGCTGGCACATTGTATCCTACGACTCTCCAGCAGAGAGGCAGACCTAATTGTATGCACATATTAGGGACAAGCTTGTTATGATTAAATGCAGTTAGCCAGCTTATGCATGATAAGATGACTTTTGGTGATGTTGTTGGCTTAACCCTTTGTACACCACATGATAGGCTATACATGGCAGCTAGTATAACTGGTCCAGGATGAACCCAGGGTAACTCGGGTAAAAACCACTAACCCATGGTGAGATATTGGCAACCTTTCTCACACTGGCTGAGCCCAAGACTTGAACCCACATGGACAGAGGTGACATGGCAGTGATCAATAAAAGGAAACACCCTAGATCACTCGGTTACCAGGAGGTCCACAATTTTGGTAAGAAACAAATGTACATTTGTGGTTCCTATCTACATGTAGTAACATATGCAGCAGATATGCTTTAAATTAGGGGATATTTCTGATAAGCAAGATTTACTAACATTTGGTTGGGATATTTCAAAATAAAAAATCTGGGGCATCCCAAATTAATACACCAGAATCATCTGTGAGTGGGATTTACAGTATTCATCAGGCCCGGCCCTAGGACATGCAGGGCCCAAGGCAGCATGCGGGGCCCAAGGCAGCAAGCAATGAGCACAGGACCCCAAGCAAAAAAAACTGCATTGCGGAAAAGCGTGGGGCCCAAGGCGGTTGCCTCGTTGGCCTTGCCCTAGGGCTGGGCCTGGTATTCATAATGACATGAGCTGCCACAAAGTTCTTGTTTTTCAAAAGATATGTATTCGCATCATTCGATTTCCAATGCCCAAAAGTTATCTGTGCTACTTTTCTCACCCAGTATGATTTTTTTTTTTTTCCTTCAGGCTCTTGCTTTTCTTTATCATATGCTTGCAACAGCCACCATTCAGCATGTCAAGAATAGTATGATGAAATATATTGATGCCATTTTTTATGCATACTTTTGCTAAGGGTGCAAGGGATAGTTATTATGCACAAATTTAATGCTGGATAAACCTGTCTAATATAAAAATTTATAAAAGATAAAGTACATGAGGTCAAAACAGTTCATATTTTTGGATAGGCATTATAAAGCAAATATCATAATATCATTCACTTTATAAGAAAGTCAATGGCAGTTCATAGAATAAAACATTTATGCACCTCACCCTAAATCCATACATGCAGTTTTCACATCTTGAGGACATTTTTGACAGCATGTGATACTCAAAGTGCCAATGCAAGCCCTTTCCCTGGTGATAATTTTGAAAAACACTATTTAATTAATAGCTTGATGCAATTCAAAATAATTCTCATCCATGCAGTTTTTGAAATATTTTACTTGCCTTGACCCCACATTTCTACTGCTATGGGCGGCTAAGTCAGCTTGCTAGCTGACTGTTAGTATTTCACTGGCTACATACTGTGGAGTATGGGAGGTGTCCATAACTCACATCAGTTTCAAGAACAACACAAGCATGCAATACCTAATTCACAAATATATGCGTATCTTTATTGAATAATAGCTCAAAAAGCTGCATCATAGCCTTAAATTAAGAAATTTGCCTGAGGCCAATTTAAGAAAATTTTACCTGTCACCCTCAACATTTCGTGCCAAAATAAATGTTGTCAAAAGTTTTGTACATATCACATACTGTGTATTTAGACTTTAAGTAAAAGAATGGCATGAAGAAATTATTTTTATGCAAAATTAATTATTAAATGTTATTACTCTTTTAGAAAAGTTACTAAATTGCAGCAAAAAGCATTGCATTGTCAATAGTGTGCACTAAAACTTCCTTCTTGGAAAGAATTTAAATTGTGTACAATGGAAGATGTCGTCTCTCTTTTCTACTGCCATCATATAGTCAGGAAATAACAAAATTTCTTCAAAATGTTGACTGAATGATAGGAAAGGAGTTTACGATTGCAATTATAAATTACTGTATATGAGACACACTCTTAGCTATCAATGATAGAACTTCTCTATTCTGGAAGCAATTTTTTTTTTGTTTGTTTTGTTTTCTTGACGTGTACCAAGTAAGAAATGTGTCAACAGACATTTAATTTTAGAATATAAATTAAAAGTAATTTTAGCATCACAGACAGACACGCACACATGCACACACACACATTCCGGAGTACATTAAAAATAATTTTAGCATCACACACACACACACACACACACACACACAGACACACACACACACACACACACACACACATATTCCTGACCTGATATTGGCATTCCATTGATGCTGATATTAACATGGAGAGCGGAAAAGGGGGTACACCATTGTCTAGCTATTTGGTAGAGATGAAAGTTGCATAAAAGAAACAAATATTAAACCATGTTGGAACAATGATATACTGCTGAACTTACAATGACACATCAAATAAATCAAGTGAAAACTGACCTTTCAAATTAACCATTCTCAAGCCCAGAATGCAACATAAATACATATTCCGTATAATTGAACCCAAACATTGTCCTCATACTCCTATTCACTCACAAGTGACTTTAGCAATCATAGGAATATAAAAATTATAGGAAATAGAAAGAAAAGCTACAGGAAAAATGTTAACAAGAAGAAAACTCAGTTCAAGAACAGACATGTTTCAACTTCCTCTACTTCGCAAAAGGTCATACCACAAAATGCAACTCTGGAATAAGCTAAACCTGTCTGTCAAAGTCAGTCTCTTGTGCACTTGAAGCAGAATGAATATATGGATATAGTTCAAACTAGTGCTTCTACCAATATGACTGATGCAATAAATTCTGACATTTTTCCATGCAAAATGAAACCTGCAGAAAGAAAAACAACTGATATTGGTACCCATTCAGAACTCTGCGAAAACATTTTGACACTGTCAGAGGTTATGTATATTGTTAACATCAAAAAACTTTCTGAACTAATTAGAGTATTTCAACAGCAATGAATGTGAAATGCTTTTCCTTTTGTTATGATCCATAAAAGACAGGGTCTGTGTATTACTGCTTATGTGCAATAGCTGTCAATTTAAATGCAATACTGTGGAACTGATCACCAAAGTTAAGAAAAGTAGGGGACCACACGCTGTACAAACAATTCCGGTATACAAGTAGAGAAAGGAAATTTAACAGCAAGCTGTAAGCAAATTCACTGTGCACAAATGCCAAACTATCAGCAAGTAAAGAAACTGCATATAGCATAAACCCAACAATGTAATCTTTACCTCATAGGATACATTTAGCATAGCCATGATAACCAAGACATTCTCCATTTATTTTACAGACTTTCCATTGATTTTATTAACTCGATAGTTTTCAACAGACAGATGTCAAACATTACACATTTCTTATTATGGCATAGATGTGATATATGAATCTCTGATGTCAACTTTATAGTTGGGTCATGAAGGTAGAAAGCAAGACAGTGTACTAAAACTTTAATTCTTTTGCCATAAAAATATCCACAAAACACCATATCCATCACTATCTGCAAGATAGTTTTATTGGTGACATTCACCAATCATATCATAATGTCTACTTATGAGTTTTCTGAAGTGCATTTTCTGTGGAGTTAAATTACTTTGAAGAATGTGTGAGGACATGACATGTACTGTTTTTGTGTCTGCAAAAGAAATATGAATAATGTTCATTACAATAAGGGTACTGAGCTTAACACTTACAGGAAAAGCAAGTAAATACATTATAATCTCCATTTTTTCTTGTCTCTACTAAGTTAAGCCCAAATATGATATCTTGTTCTGATGCAAAGAGTCAAATAATTTCGAGATGAAAAAAAAAAAGTTATCTCCCCTGTACTATGACTCTCCCCAAAAGCTAAGGGATTGGGGAAAACACAGAGAAACAAAGCTAGTATAATGAGACTAATATATAATAATTATTTGTAAACGCATAATAAACAAGAGGATAATAACAGATGTGGTTTACTAAACCAATAAAAATACAGCAATTTTGCTTAAGGTTAACAAGGGACAGTTTTTACGCACAAATTGAATACAGCATACACCTGCCAAATATAAAAATTCATAAAAAATAAAATACATGAGTTAGGTCAAGAAGGTCCCTATTTGTGGATAGGTATTATAAAGCAAAACATATGAAGAACATTCACTTGATCTGACAAGTCAATGGCCATTCGCACCCCAGCCCCAAATTTATGCATATATTTTCAGATTGGAAGGCTATTTTTGACAGCACGTGATGCGCACAGTGCAAACGCAAGCCCTTTACCTGGGTGATAATTTAAAAAAAATATTGAGTACTTAATAGCTTGATGAAATTCAAAATAGTTGTCATTCACGCATTTATATTCATGTTTAATTATTAAACAATAATAGATCAGAAAATCACACCATAGCCTTAAGTTGTCCCCTGCCGCCTAAAATAACTAATGTTTCAAAAGAAATGAGAAATATCGCTATGGAAGGAGTATATTTCTCATAACGTTATAAGGTAAGTACGTAAGTGCGTCGAATTAAGGAGTCCAAAATACCACCATTTCCAGTTAGCATCTCCCTAACATATCATTATAAATTTACAATGTTTAAAATTAAAGACAAAGCGATGCATGCGAATGTTAGCTTAGGTTATAAAGGGTCTAAATATCGATCGGTGGGAAAACCCTCGGGGATTTTAAAATAGGCACGAACCTCAAGATTTGACATTCTATTTTACAACCAAAAAAAGTAATATCAAATTTTAAAATAAATGTAATGTAAAATGACAATTTTTGTATAATCTGATCACTTAGTCTATGTTTTCCACAAAATGAAAAGTGTCTTTCAGCCAAGCTTGTCTTACCGTTGGTTTTGTCTTTGACACCATGACTACAAGAACGGTAACTGTCTTGGGTGGCGCTCTACAGATATTATGAACTTCTGAGAGAGTGAAGGGTGTAAGGTGAATTTGTTTACATTTGCAACCTGCACAATGGACAGAATGTTTGTATACCTCTATGTAATTTTCATGTACTGTGGCTGAAATTTCTTTGGATATTGTTCTTGTGGAAGCTGTACATGATCTAAGCACAACAATAACTAAATGACTGCTCCCGTGTGCTCAAATATTCAACCTGAATTAGTGTAAAGTACATTATTTTAATCAGTTATTAAAATAGGGACAATGAATTTTGCCAGAGTAAACAATATAGCTTCAGAAAGTGCGCTGAATGAATTACAAAATATATAAAATGTAAAAACAAAGTTATCTGCATTTTTACTATTTATCTCTGAAGACCAGGAAGTGAAAATAACCAAGCAGAGCTAGCAGTTTTGTGAAAAATTCACATCTGAAATAAGGCCAATCTATATATTCTATTGTCCATAGTACACCGGTCAATCATACACCAAAATAAAGGGAATTAAAGGTTCTTTGAACAATACTTAAGATATACAACGTCTTTATTAAACAGCCAGTATAACCAGTGAGAAACCCGGGAAAATTCTTTTTCTTTAAAATTCTGACCCGATGCCAAATACGAAACTTGTGAATGCCACCTTGTAACTGTCATTACTGGTAACACAGTGATGGAGACTCGAAAGATCGTCCTCATCAGGTGTGCATTGTCGCTTCAGTGTCCCCAACAATGAATCTCACGAATCTGTAATGAAACTTGCTGCTTCCTCGAGTGACACTTCTACTCTTTAAATTCCACCATGAAGTGTAAACCGTAGTTCTACATTTTCTAAAAGTCTACTTTTGCGTCTCTCGAAAGTAATAATTTTCTCGACCCACTGAACGGCCTGTCTTCTTGATGCATCTAGACTCTCTTGATTTTATGACAGACGTTGAATTTTATGATTTAATCTCGCTTAGGTCATCTTCGTAATCACTGGCATATACTTGAGCCACAACTTCAGTTAACGTACAAGGTGGCACCAAAAGTCATCTTCCTGCAACTTGGTTTCGTCTTCTTGTTTCTTCTCAGCAAAGTGTGATCTCTGCATTTTGATTCCGGACCTTGCGTATGGTTTGCACACACTACATCTATATATATATAGGGAGAACCTCTCACCCTAAGATTATATAATGCATTCAGCTTTCAGACTGTGAAGAAGATGGAAGAATGAAAACAGATTGCCCTTCTTGTCAGAGAATTACAGGCAGTCATTCGAACCA